>JABXWE010010635.1:0-20896 GCA_014611495.1 Limonius californicus | reverse complement strand
AACTCTGTCTATTAATTTTTAACTTATACTGTGGATCGAATCTGGTCCTTATTTACTCATTTTGTTGTATCCGGACCTTCAGTCCAAAAACTTGTCTTTATTACTTAATATATGCTTATAATTTTTATCGCGACTTATTATTGTACACCCTGTATGTAAAGAGAGACCCAGGAAGGTAAGAATAGAACATCCCGTAAGATAGCAGGCTTTCGCCCTCTTCCCGAAGGCTCTGTATCATTGACACAGGAAGAGGTGGCGCCCATACTTCCTTCGACGTACCCTGTATAAGACTTCGACCTTTTACTTTCCCTCTTATGAGCAAACTCTCGAGAACCACCCCTCCTTCGACTGAGCTACTGAGAGCAACTGCCGTTTTGCTGCGCTAAAACGAGGAACGTCTGCAGGTTTGTATTAAGATTTTTTTATTCCGACGCACCCTGTAGAAAAGCTTCGTTTGACCCGTAACAGGTTTTGAAGATATTCCAGATATCACCAAACGAGAAATACAAAGTGCAAATGAAAAATTCAAGAGCACCAGGGCAAGACGGAATAATCAGTGAACAAATAAAATGTGGTGGCGAAAAGTTAATAAATGTAGTAAAACTATTAATGGATAGATGCTTGAAGACAGGAGATATACCAGAGGCATGGTATACTGCGACCATGATACTTATCCATAAAAAAAGCTGACCTGGGAAAGTATAGGCCAATTAGCCTATTGTCCCATCTCTATAAGCTATTTATAAAAATAATAACGAATAAAATAAGTAGCAAACTAGATGCGTAGCAACCTGTAGAACAAGCTGGTTTTCACAAAGGATTCGGAACTAACGATCACCTGCAAAGCATAAAATGTGTAATACAAAAATGTGTCGAACACAACATACCAATAATAGTCGCCTGCCTAGATTACAAAAAAGCATTCGACACTATAGATATACCATTATATAATAGAAGCTCTCAATGAGTGCAGTATAGACTCCAGATATGCTCGCATACCTAATACAGAATATATACAAAAAGCAACAACTATAATACAACTACATGAAACAACTAATAATATCAAAATAGAAAGAGGAATACGACAAGGTGACGATATCACCCCGACTATTCATCTTGACACTTGAAAATATATTTAAGCGACTAAACGGGGAAAGGAAAGGTTTGAATGTTGACGACAAATATCTATCAAATCTCAGATATGCTGACGACAAGTGTTGATCGCGACGGATGAGCAAGAGATGCAGACGATGCTGAGCGGAATCTATGAACAGTCGAAGATGACAGGTTTACAGTTAAATATGAAACAAGCAAAAATCATGACAAAGAGTGACGTAAATAGGTTTATAATAGACAATGAAGAAATAGAGGTGGCTGAACACTACATATACCTGGGACACAATTTAAAATTAGGTGAAGAATACCAAGAAGCAGAAATCAACAGAAGAGTCAAATTAGGTTGGGTAGCATTCGGGAAACTCGCAAATATCTTGAAGTGAAAATGTACCAAAAGACAAAAAGTGAAAATCTACGATACATGTGTCCTACCAGTGCTCACCTACGGCCTTGAAACATCTGTAATCACTAAAAGAATAGCTAAAAAATTAGCAGTAACCCAAAGAGCTATGGAAAGGCAAATGTTCGGTGTAACTCTCAGGGAAAGAAATAGAAATTTATGGATTCGGAATGAAACAGGGGTGGAGGACGCAGTAAAGAGAATGGCCCAATTAAAATGGAGCTGAGCTGGACATATTGCGCGCCAAAATCTTGTTACGGGCCAAACGGGATTTTTTTCGTCGATCCTCAACAGGATAGGTGGAAAAAGGCTTACAGCTTAACTCAGAGGAGTAGGGGGAGTTCATGGAAATCGCTTACGGGAGGAAATCTTCCTAGTTATGTGCAGAGTGGGTCAAAATTCGTGGGCGCCACCTTCCAAATCACAGCTGATTGCAGGTTCTCCTGGAAGGCTGAGAAGCCAGCAGCTTACGGGAATCGGACTCGCCTTTATTGTGCCTCCTCCTATATATATGAAGCTTGCAAACTTCGTGCACAAACAAATGCAAATACAGAGTAATAAAAGATATACTGAATTTTAAAACACATATAATGAGATTATTGGCAATACAACAGAATGATAGCAAATGGTGATTTTATAGTTCCATATTACAAGCTTTTAATTTGAACGTTCAGACAGAAGAAACTCGCCGTCGCTTGCGTACGTCATTTATATTTTCCAAATAACTACGTGGCCAGTGACGCCGGAGCTTACAGGAATGACACAGTATATATAAAAAAATTACTCTACACTTTGTAGTACACAAAAAAAAAAGACAGTCGGTGACTGAAGGTCGCTTCTTGTTACATAAAAAAAGGTTCAATCCCTTGAAATTTTGCAAGCTGACGAAAAAGGGCTCTTTCTTCACAGCACAAAAAACTTAGTTCTTTACCTTGAATTTCGAACAGCGAGACGGAGTCAGGCACAATGTCGTTAACCAGATGCGGGAAAAATCCGCAGGCACGCCCTTGAAGACTGGATGGAATGGAGTCAACATCAAGGGCCCGAAACTTCGAGGCGTTCGTCGCACCGACGGTAACAGCAGAGGGACAGGAACTGGGCTCGATATTAATCCGCCAAGGGCGATCGGCAAATTCGCAAAGAAATGCCTTTACAGGGATAAAATCCAGTGTGTTTCTATAAATCTGACATTTGTCGATAGTTCTGTTTTCACCGGTAAAACAGTGAAACGAAAATCACACAAGGGATACCCATCGAAAAACCCCAAGCCGCCCCTTTCAGCACTCAATTTATTTACGGCCCCCCGATTGATGGAATTTCAGAGACCGGAGTCTGGCGAAGATCTAAGGCCAACTGTGAAAGTCTCGCAATGGAAACCTGCATTTCCCCCCAAAATATTACAACACATTTCGAAAGGATTCTAGAACAAAATTGACACGTGCGTCTTCCTAGGAATATTAGGAGAACGATATTTGAAAGCTAGTACTGCTAACAAAGGAATTCCCGGAAATGTTTTTGATCGGCAAATCTGGCCTACACAGAAAAACCTCGAGACTGGTCCCGTCATAAATCAATCCTTAGAAACTACAAAATAACCAAAACTGTTCACAACATACAAACGGCAATTAAGATAACGTTTTTAATTCCTATGAAGCGGCAATTAGAGTACGACATTAATTCAAATGTAGCGGCAAAAATTTAAAAGCACATAACAACTGATGACAGATGGACAACCCGACTGCTACAGTGGAAATCAAGAACGAGCAAACGTAGCGTGAGAAGACCTTTAGCTAGGTGGTCAGATTATATCAGAAAAGTGGGAGGACGCCAATGGTTTAGATTGGCAAGAGATCGAGATGTATGGAAAAACACTGGGGAGGACTATGTCCAATACTGGACCAACAGTGTCTGACGAAGAGAGAAAGAGAGAAATATCTGACGATGAATAACGTTTAAAGTTGAAAATAACAAGACCCTAATTTTGAAGCTACGGTGTTTCAGGGAAATCATTCGATTTTAATTAAGACGTCCGGTAACAATACATTTTCTCAATATCACATTATCGGCTGCTAAAAAAAGTTTAATTTCTGTTTCATGGGTCAGACTTTCTCAAAGATTTACTATTTTTTAGTATATTAATCTGTGTTAGTTTGTAGATGTTTTAATATATCAATTTGGCAACTTCGACACCGTAAGGTAAAAGAGGAATTGATAAAGAGAAAAGAATTATATTTTAATAGGAACCTCCAAGAGTAACAGTGTATTTGTATGCATATTGTGATTGAGCGAGATCTAGGATGCGGTTTTCCAAACCATACCATTAAACTCAAGCAATACTTTGCCCACTGTACATCATAATTAAGAATTTTCAAAAATTCGTAGAAGGCTTCCGAGATAAGTTTTCTACATAAGTAAGGAAATTTAATAAAAGTTTAGGATCGGTTTCGCAGAATATGAATTTTTTATTATGTAGTCCACTATTTAATCGAAGAGCCGTCTTTTCCAAATTTCATTATATCGTTCTATCTTGAGAGATGTAAGCGTTATTTAAAAAGTGTATTTTTTGAGTCGCCTAGCGTCAAAAAGTGCAGTGCTTTTTACGCCATTTTAAATTGAGAAAATCCCAGGAAACCAAATACTTGCTGAAAGTCGTTTTTGTATAAGTTAGCGGTTACTCAATAGAAGTGTCAAACAAATACCATCTCAAAACCTTGAACCTTTAAGCTTGCAGTTTGTATATTTTAAATTTCGCGCACGAAGCCTTAAAAATAGCAAAATGTGATGCTTTTCAAAACGCTCCACTTTGGTAATCTAATGATTGTAACGACGTTCTATTTAATTCTCCATCTATATTCAGGTATACTATCTATCAACTTTGTAATTACGTGTTCGTAATCAACTCAAAATAAATTAAACAAATGTCGCGGTTGCCTCCTTTTAGGAAATTCTAAAGAGATGATTTTCATGAAACTTATTTCTCATTATTAATACAAAACAAAATTTTCTTCCGGAGCGTGGCAAGACTTCTTATTAATCACTTAGAAGGATGGTTTTAATTAATTAATTCGCTTAGCTGCGGACTACACGAGTGTAATAATCTTAAAATTAGTAAATTTCGAGATCGTTTTATCCCTTTTCTTGTATATTAGTTCGCTGAAGTTCGCTTCTTTCGTCGAATTAGAGCGTTTCTTTTTCGTGAATTGTATTGCACCTGAGACTACCTGCACGTCTTTAGAATACAGAGCGCCTTAATTAATTCAATTTATTCAGCGGATAAAAAGTTCTCGAAAGGAATATTGCGGCACCGCATACGAGCTTTTTTAAATGCAGCGAAATTTTTGGCCTTTAAACTGCAATTTTTACGAATATAAAGTGCAGTTTAACTGAAATTTTAATACAAAGTGCTTTTGGACGTGATGTTTCCTTTAGTTTTTCATTATTATCATTTTTATTTCTGCTGTAAATTGCTAATATTACTTTACATTATTGTTGATTAAATTTAAAAGATTAACATAAAATAGATGTGCCTCGAATTTAATAATAACCTTCAAGTTTTTATTAATTATCGAGGAGATGGAAAGAAAACTTACAAACTTAAATAGTTCGATGTCTATTTAATTGTAACGTGTAAGTTATGGAAAATTGTAGTATAAATTAATATACTACAGTGCTAAGTCATTTGTTTATATCAGTCTTTTGAAAGCTAAACGTGAGATTGAATTTCTCGACAATACAAAACTTTTATAGATAAACCTGTCTCGTTACATTTTCGAATTTGTTAGAAACGCAAAAAAGTATCGAAAAATAGCTGGATGGGACGTTAGTTTACGACGCGAAAACAAAAATAACCGTTATTTGATCCAATTTCAAAACTTTTCAGTATGAATTGAATGGCTTTGGAATTGGAAATCGATGCGCGAGCGGCCCAGCCAAAAGTTTTTGGGTTAATATCAATTGAAATATTCGGGACTTATGGCTTAATATTCCGGTGGCGATTTCCATTTTTGCCGATGAAGAACCTTTCGCTAGCTAAAGCATAAATGTCATTATTTTTAATATCCTATGATATTGGTCGTAATAGGATTTTATTAAATATTGCACATTTACAGCAGGGCTGTTCTTTAACTTGCAGAAAAATGGAAGTCGGCTCAGATTTTTAGAATAAACGATTTTCGTCCAGAAAAGTAGGTTAGCAAATGCAACGAAAGAATAATAGTGCTATTGACATTGTCGCTACGTTTTGTGTTTTTCGTACTCTCTACACTAATTTATGCCCATACATTTGGCATTTTTACCGTGTAATATTGCATAAATTTAGAGGCTATGCCTAAGATTGCCACTTAAAATTGCGTTTTAAAAGAATAAATTCGGTAAAATCTTTAGGTATTCCTCAATGGCGTGTAGAAAAGTGTCAATTCAATACAGACGATGTTGGGCAAAAACCGTCGCGTGCTGTAGTAAATTATGTGGTGCAACCAAACACACACCAGAAGAGCAACGCGAAAAAATCATAAAGTAATGATAATTTGCACGTATCACGGAAACATCTCAGTACATCATTTCTCCTAATTACCGTAATCACATATTAGGCTTATTACACGGTATTAAGGTAATGCAAGCGGAACACTGTCGGAAAATAATTTCCATTCTGAATAATTAAATTTCTTTGCTTTTTTTAGTACTCCATCCAGTGTACTTTGTTTCTTATTAGCCACTGCCTAAAAAATATGTTACAGGCAAATAACAATGCAGGCAAACTTACAATAGTAATATCAGAAAATCAGTTACATTTGGAAATGTACGTGAATTGAAACCCAATTTGAGATTTCATGTCGAAATTTCGAGTGTATATTATGGTTTCAAGTTTAAAGGTTTAACTGAAAATGTCAAGTTTAAGTTGAAGAATCGGTGTTTAAATTGTAATTTTCAAGTTTAAAATCGCATTTTCCGCGTCATATGAGAAATTCTTTGTTAAATACAATATTTAAGTTTTAAGTTTAATATTATGTAATGTTAGGAAACATACCTTCGCCTGCTGTAAATTTATTCCTTATTGAATATATTTATAACAGATATATGGTTCTGCTTACTTGCCGTATAAGTAGGAATTGCATTAAACTGTTGTAATCTACCTTACATTAAAGTTGAAATTATTCAGCGATGTAACTTTTAACGGAATTTAAAGAAAGTTTTTGGTTTTAAAACGGATATATTTTCCATTATGTAAAGTAAAAGGCTTTGTGCAGTTGGCTAACGATGATAGATGGCCCAGTACATTGAAAATGAAAAGGTGCACTTCCCAGAGTTTGACTTAATTTGCTAAACCGAATTCAGCTCATTTTCGTAACTTTTAATTCCCTCGCTTATCTTCACGAAAAAGTCTACGTAATTTCGCTGCTGATCTCTGCAAAAGTTTGGCATTTATGCCGTCAGATAGAAAACGGCAATTTGGCGCGAATAACTTGATATCGGTTTCCAAAATTTTCTTTCGCCTACAAAGATTTTTTACATATTTTTTCAATTCTGTAAACTTTTAAACAATTACTAACTTAAGGGAGTTACTTACAACATTGTGCATTTTACTTCTTTCATTCGCTGTAATGCATAGGACTTTGTAAGTCTGTGTCAGTTTGATGTAAAATTAGATCGGAACTAAATAGATTACGTTGTTAATTCGCAATTCTTACATGTATTTGCGTTATACATACCGTCTCTTATACAGGATGTCAATTAGAAAACGTACAATGTGTTTGAATTTCTACAATATGGAGGGGGGAATCATCATGACTCATAAGGTTACTTTCCCATTCAACCTCTTAGGCTCTAAAAACCACAACAAAAATTGTCAAATGGTAACACCTACTTTGCGATACGTCATTGAAAAGCTCATATAGAACGTTATTCAATAGTAGCAAACATTTTTTCCATGACTGTTTTAGGAAAAATAAAAAATAAAACTCAAAAGGTTCTGAACCGATTATACGAGGTGCGTTATCTTGATGGAAAATCACTTTCTTCTTTACCAAATGAAGCCGGTTCTCTTTGATTTTGTCGCTAAGTTGTTGCACAAAATTGGCATAATACTCGCCACTTATTGTTTTCCCCTTTTCTAAGTAGTCGACCAAGATAATTCCATGAGAATCCCAAAATACGGTTGCCATAGCCTTTCCTGCTGACAAAACCGTTTTTGCCTTCTTTGGTGGCGGAGAACTTTTGTGTGTCTATTGTTTGGACTGTTCTTTGGTTTCGAGAGTGTAATGGTGGACCCAGGTTTCATCGACGGTTATGAAACGGCGCAAAAAATCCTTCGGATTGTGGCGAAAACGTGCCAAAAGGTCGCGATTCAGTTTTTGCTTCGGTGTGAGCAACCGCGGCACCTAAGGCGCCGAGTATTTTTTCATTTCCAATTCTTCAGTTACAATTCTGTGCACACTATCATTTGAGATACTTTTTCAATCATATCCGGGGCAGTAGTAGTTTTTGGACGTCCACTACGGGGTTCATCATTTGTGCTCACATGACCACGCTTAAATTCGGCAACCCAGTTTTTAACCATTGAAAACGAAGGAGCGGATTCCAATAGTGTTGAATCCTGCTCTGCATTGATTTTGGTTGGTGTTGAGCCTTTCAAATGAAAGTACTTTATCACTGCTCTCAACTCAGTTTTTTCCATTGTTTACAAAATCACACGAGACGTTCATTTTGGCGTACTGTCAAAAACAGACTAATTGACAGATCGCTCTGTACTGTCATATTTAATCTAATAAAGGATAGTTCTACAGAATGCTAAAGAAGATTCCTCCGAATTCGCACCATCTGTGTGTTAGGCCACGTAGTTATCGAACAATCCTCGTTGTAATCCAAATTTCAAAATGTTAATTTAAATATTCAAAATGGTTTCCATTATTCTCTAGGAAATAGTAAACTCTACTCTCAAATTCTCTCCGAACATTTTGGAAAATTTCTTGGGGAATAGCTCTGAATTATTCCTAAATTGTGCGATAGACTGGAGCTGAGTATTGTAGACAACAGATTTTAAGTGAACCCCTTGAAAAAAGTTTATTGTGGTCAAAATCTGGAGCCATTTAATTTTTTGAAAAACTTTTGCTGCTATTGAATGGCATTTTGTAAGAGCTTTTCAATGAGATATCACAAGGTGGATGTTACTATATGAAAATGTTTTGTGGAGATACCTTTTTTTTCTCATTCATTCCTACTACCGTCCCTTCCCCCCCGGAACCGCTTTCGCATTACTTCAAGGGGGTGCGGGCGTCCCTCACACACTAACCATTCATGCAGCAGGTACCCTAAACTTAACTAACTGAAATGCAGTCGCCCCAGCTGAGATTCGAAACCACAGCGGAACGAGCGCAATTCAGTGTGACCTCGAGTGGCAACGCGTTGCTGCGCTAGACCACCGAGGTCCCTTGTGGAGATACCTAGACTGGAGCCTAGGAGGTTAAACAGCGAAGCTTACTTTATGAGTCATTATGATTCCATGTTGTACAAACGTTTCTAGGAAAGCAATACCTATTTCACTTCCAGAGACATAACACATTATACGTTTTCAAAGTAACACCCTGTATACTCTCCTTAATTTTGAATACATCTGATAACCATCAATGAAGTGTGTAAGTTTGACGTCACAATTACAACAGGCAGAGCTCTGAAAACCTTTCGAAACAGGCACTTTGGGTGTACTAATTTTTCATGGGAATTTTGTATAAGTATCACCCTACAAATATTTAAAAATATTAGTTTAAAGACTCCGATTTTGATGAAATTTAGAATGTATAGTGCTTGCTAAAAGATGAAAACTATACGACGAGTTGAAAAAATCTCGAACATAATTGTTTCCAACATATCTTTTGGTTGTTATTTCAAGAACGTAATTCGCAATTACGAAGGTGAAATCTGATGAGACTTCTGAATTCTAGTCTAAAGATATTTTGGCAAACGCTTTAACATGAAAATTTAAAAGGTTGCTAGGAGTATGTGAAAATTTAGATTTTAGTATTTGTTTATGGAACATTTGCTGCAGGTATGTATTTCGTTCCTGTTTAACTTAACCCTCGTATATGAACGGTTCGTTTCCATTTTAACATTATCTTTGTACATTTTCTTTACGTAAGCTGGTATGTCTACTACCTGTGGAAGTCAAATTTGTCTAAAATGTACAGGATATGAGTCTGGTAGTGTGTTTATCTAAAAGCAGAGGTTTATTATTTTGCCTATACAATTTTCTAAATACAAATTCGCATTCATATGTTTTCGTAATGTGTAATTATTTTTGATGATAGTGTGACGCTTATTCAACTACACTATTTTAAATAGGTAGAGATTGTCCAAAGTATGGGAAAGTCCCGGCAAAGTTTTTTGTTTAATTTTCATTAATTGTGTAGCATTGTTGTAGTATACAGCGTGATTCTAAACATGTGCGAAAAGCTGTAATTGTATATAGCTGAGGGTATTTAGACCCTAAATCACAAAGTATTTTTTTTAATTCGGCCTCGTTACGGAGATGTGGGGCTTCACATGTTCAACATAAATTCATGAAAATGTTAATAAATGTTTGGTTCTTGTCTCATTTTGATAATATTCGTCGTTTTGGAAAGCGAATAGTCTAAGCTTCATTTCTAGGAGAGAAAAATGTACAATTGAGTCTAAAAAAACCATCAAATCTGACACAGATGTGAAAAGCGGGATTACAAAACGTGTAAATTATGATATATCTTGAAAACGAGATACATTTTTTTCAGCTTTTGAACTAGTATTCCATGGTCCAAAAAAATAGATTTTACCATTATGTTCCTAAATTTAATATTTACAGAGTTAACAAAGTTTCGAATAGAAATAAAAATTTAAATAAAATACCTAATTTCAAAATTATAAATCGAATTTTTAGCGTCTGCATCAGATTTCATCCACTTTTCACACGCAATTAAACATTTTTCATCTTGGAATGTTAGCTATCCAAAACAACGGAGTTTATCAAAATAGGACAAGAACAAAAAGTTATTTATATTTTAGTGAATCTACGTAAAAAACTATGAAGTGCTTTTTCTCCGTTAAAAATAATTTACTGTATATTTTAGGCGTTCAAGAACCTCAGCTATCCGTGGTTAAAGATTTTCGCACATGTTTAGAATCACCCTGTACAACGGTTTAAACAATCTTTATAGCTTAGCTTCATTCTGCATACGTTTTTCGTTGGTACAGAAGAATTTGTAGTCGTACGCCTACGTCTAGAATGCCAAATTGTATATTATAATTTTTTTTACACACTCTCAAAACAACGGCAATGTTTTAGAATAACCCGTTTGAAGTGTATCTACATAACATTCCAATAAGGGCGCATCATTTAGTTTTGACCCTTAGTACTACACTGTACTGAGCTTATTTTATAATATTTAGTTTTGATTGAGTTAAACCTAGTAAGGCGAAACACAGTACGCCATTTTGAATTGTGCAATTTTAATCACTATTTTTTACAATCATAATAAATCATAAATAACCGTAGAACGACTTTTGAAACATTTATATTACAAAAGAAAATTGAGGAGAGTCCCTGGAGAAAATCCAGGTTCTGCATGCATGCTTCTGGTTGCCATAAAATTACTCGGCGGAAAACTCTTTATATCTGTAATCTTTTCGTAAAGGAAAACATTTATACGAACTTATTATATTGTTTGCAGAACCAATCTGGCAATGTTTCCCCGGCGTGTAGGCATTATCCGGGCATGTTTTACAGCGTGTAATTTTAAAAATATGAACAGGTGTCTTGATGTGCAAGATTTCCAGCTCGTTGTGTTTTTATTGCCGGTCGGAAGGAAGGCGCCGTTTCGGCAAAGCATTTTCCTCTACGTACTTTCTCGCCAGTTTAAAATGGGACTTTAAGAGTTGGAGAGGCTGCGATAAGACGGGGTGTTTAATCCAACGTAAGGTGGTTCCTCCTGGTCGAGTTAAATCCTGGTGGCGCACGCGTGACTCGATTACCTCGCCATTATATCACCATCCGGCAGACATGTAATCTTACGGTGGCCGCCGCTCCCATTACCCACCTGCGGATTGTTCGGATTTATAATCCGCTGCTAACCAGATTGTTATACAAACTAGTTCAGTTTATTTTAAACTTTACTTTTCCATGCATCTTGTCCTAAGAAATTGGTTTCAGAATGCAATTTTCTCCAACTACCTGCTGGCGTTATTCACGACGTATTCTCTTCGGAATAGACTTAAGCCTTAATTATAGTACGTATATACACCACTGTTGTCCACTTGTTAAATATAAAATTCAAATGGTGTTTCGATAGCAATTGTTTTCAATAAAAAGTCAAGTGGAATAACACATAATATCTCGGCTTCTAAGAGTTCAAATGTAGGTATATTTGGTGGAGGCGCCTGGCGAATCTGGTTGCTTACTTCCTCTCTTTGATATCAAGTGTCGGGTCAAAATAATACTCTGACGCTAGTTGTGTTCCAATCTTAATCTGCCAGGATTTTCGGTAAATAGCATATCTTATAAAACCTGTTTGAAGATTCTATAACAAAGGTGGTTAGAAAAGCATAATCTTTGTCGGGACCACAACATCAAAATACAAGCGTTGTTAAACAGTGAATAGTACTTAACCGTAGGTTAATTCTGCAGGGGCCAATCGGGTTCCGCACCGGAACCTTCAGCCAGTAACAGGAATGTAAGGATAGGAAAGACGAAGAAAATTGGATAAGGGAATTTTGTGGATGATACTGTCCCAGTATTTACCTGTATGACCCAGGAAAAACCTGAGTGAACACAGACGCCCAAGGGTTCGAACCGTAGACCTCCCGATTGAAAAGTGAACGTTCTACCGCTGAGTCACCTTTCCCAATTGGTGAACCAAGGGTAAGATTGGGAATCCTGAAGTTGTTCTTGGCAACTCATTTTAGAAGAGGTATTAATTCCAGTAATCGTTTTCAACTCTATAAATGAGTGTAACTCAAATAAATATATAATTTTCAAGAAATTGTTGAGTACCTTACCTGTTTCATCAGCTTGCGCTGTGCAATACTTTCCTTACCAGGGTGATAGCACTGGTAGGTGGGGATATATATGCCTTGTACGGAGTGTTCAAGCCTTGGAACTGGCGGAACTCTGAGACATCTACCCAAATTGGCATGTGTTAACATTGGCTAAGAACGTAGTATGACAGAAGAAATGGGTGATACCTACAGATTTTTGATTTTAAAAATATTGGATATAAGCGACGCTGTCAATCGGGAATATCTTAGACTTTTAAATATACTTATTTTGTTGATATTTCTGTTCAGTTAGATGCATTTAAAATGAAACAGTAACAAATTTTAGAAATATTACCTTCTAAGCTTGTGGCGATTAAAGTCTATATTGACACGAAAGACTAGAAAATTTTCAGTTACAAAAAAAATAAGAGTAAAATCATTAAATTGGTTAGCGCAAGTCTACGCGCTACCAATATAACGGCTTATATATTTAAACTTAATGTATATATTTAAATATATAACATACCCAATTTACGCAGGAAATCGCCAATATAGATGACATAAAATGATTTGCAATTCTCTGGTATTTCTGTTCTTCAGAAGGAAGTTTGAATGGAAGTGATTATGTAAATAGCGAAAACTAATATCTTGGGAATTCAATTACACAAAGCTTTGTTTAATTAAAGAAACTTTTTTATAGACAACAATATTTTCATCGATATGCAGTTGTGAAAGCCGGTTTTCTATAATGAACAATATAAAGCCGAGAATTATTAGTCAATTTACTGATAACTCTTTTAAAGCTTCTTTTAAAATATGGAAATATCAACCAAATATGCATGAACGGTAGTTAGCGATTCAACAACATTTTCCAAATAAATTGAATCGATTTTGCTTTACTGTATTTTCAACTTTTGTATGTAGTAATTGTGGTTTAACACTTCAATATTACATAATTTTATAGCTGTTATGGCAAAGATTTACTATTTTATATAATTGAAAATATCAAGGCGTTTAAGAGGATATGTAAATAGCCTGTTGATTGGGTGTGCTATTTCAATAGTTTTGTAGTAATGTGTATGTTTATTGTAGCATGTAGGTAGTCTGTAAGAATTCGCTAGGACTACCTTGAAATCTGCAGAATTTTAATTTACTGTGAACAAATGTAGATGATTTACATGTGATGGCATTGTTTACTGTAGTTAATAATTATTATTAATCATAATTATGTATTATGACTGTGCTTTTGGTAAGAATTCTAGTGGTTTGTGTATGATGTTTGGTTTGCGTCACAAAATTATTTTTTATATCTCACCTTTGGTACCGAATTAATGGGTGATTCAAATTATATTCCGCTTGGGAATTAAATCCTAAAGTTGCCGTGAAACTTTCAATCTTCAAAACCTGTATAGGCATTATAGAATCAATACATATAAAAAATGTATGTATGTATTAAATAAGTATATTCAAGGTTAGTAATAAAAGGTACTGGGAGTAGGTGGACATTTAAAAAGCTACTCAAATGTAAACTCAAGCTAATACAAGGAGAAATGTCAGGAAATATTATTTAAAGTTATTAGTTAAAAAATGATATTTCCGTTGTGGATGGTTGATCAATGCTGGTTAAGATCTTAAGTAGTTTTGTCAAATTCATAACAGAACGTTTTTGTAACATATTTTCACCGTGACAAACTTTTTGAAGTAGAAATTCTATTTCATGCCATAGAAAATCTTTAAAATTGTTAACCCCTACGTGTTTCAGGCAAACTTAACCTTTTTATTAGGCACTTCACTAAAGGCGACAAGGGTTCGACAGGCGATATGCTAATTATACAGGGCCATTGTTTGTTATCTCCTTCCGGTTGATATACTACATGTGAAACATAATGTACAACCAACACCATATCTTTCCTGGCGAAATTATTGCTCCCGCTATATTTCGATAACTTTAACCGCTGTCGCTGAAAACTTAGATTATTTTAGATGCCGCAGAAGCGCATATTAAAACCCTCTAAGTTTTCTGCTTGGATTTAATTAGCCATTTACGTACAAGTATATGCAGAGAAAGCAGGAAACACCGATTTAGAATTTGCACTGCACCAATGGTCGATTTATAATTTATATTTGAAACACAATTTCCTGTGTGTTTTTCCTGCGCTTAAAACACCGACTAATAAATTTGTTGCTGTAACTGATTGGCCGTGAAATTAACTTCCCGCGTGTTTTTAAATTCTTCTCTAAATTAATTTCTCCAAGCAATTTTCCAATAAAAAGGAAGCTATAAACCAAAAGACTGGCTCGCAGCAACAGGAAGATTTGCAACGCACAGCACTTTACCGGAAGGGTAACAGACGATTTTCAAACAGTCTTACGGTCTTAAACGTTTGTCTGTTGTCGTGTTACTTACAATTTAGGGATTATACCGTATATCATAAAATACAGTTAAGTGGTTATGTAGTTTATTGTTTTTGCATTTTATCTCATTTTTTATTATTAAAGATAATTGTTTTTGCTTTTTTACCACTTTTTCCGCAGATGAGTAAGTTATTATCATTGCGTTTATTAAGTTGCTTGATTCATATATACGAATATCAAGTATTGGATATTTGATCGGCGCGTAAAGACAAGGATCCTAGTATAACGCAAATGAATTGTAGCTGCGTATATGAGAAAAACTCAAAATTAAAATAATCTATTAAGAATCTCAATAACGAGATGATTTATTATTTTAAATGTAAACGTAATTTAAAATTCAAGATAGCGTTGAAACTAAAAATAGCTTTCCCTCGCTTTCCTCTTGAAAAGCTACGTGGGAATTCTAATAAACCGTGATAAATGTGGTAGTTATATTCGCATATTAAGATAATTTTGTGTATTTAAAAGCGTATTAGTTATGTTTTGGCACCATTCGGATTGTAATATATATATTCGCATACATTAGAAACTGGCGAAACTAACAACCAACAGAAAAAAAAATCGTATTTTTTCCGATTAATTGGAATTTCACAGCAGAAGTGCGAATTATCTAAAAATGCTTCTGTTTCAAGTAATTATCAAGGCCAACGACCTGCGTTATGTAGGGAATATGCTAACGCTGCTCGAAACGAATGGATTTGATCACCCATAGCTAATGTAAATTATTGCTATTCAAATTTAGGTTCACCAATTAAACAGCTTAACAGCCCAACTTTTCTACCACTTCCCAGTCAGCTCCATTTGAATACCACAAAAAAGCCCCCGTTTATTGCAGTCGTGAGCTCATCTGACTTTAACTCTTTGGATTTAAGGGCCTTTGCAGAACGAGCTTTTTATAATAATTTCGCTTCCCTGTACATATCCTATATTTACTGGAAAGTCGAGTAAATAGATTTCAGTTATGTTAGTTTGCGAATTTTAGAAATTTCCCAGGCAATTTATTTTATTTCAAATACAAATTGAAATCAGTAAGTCAAAGGAAATTAATTTTATTCTCCGACAATTGTTTGTTAAACGATAAGCAGAGAAAAAGCAGCGAGAGCACGAATATAGCGCGAGATATCGAACAGCAAACTCCAGAGCTTATTAGAATTCATGGATAGGATTCAGCAGCTTGTTTTGTTAAAGTGTAAATACTCTAGCTTTAATATGTAATGCATACGCGCGCGAATTTTTATTAGAGGCACCTGCATTGTTTCCGTCTCTAGTTATAGACGAATAACCACCTAGTTTGCGAAAACTCGAAAATAAACCATGAATTTCGTCGCGGATACTTGTCAGAATACTCAGACAGATCGGTCTTGTAAGGGTTTATGTTAAAATCCATAGAGATTTACAGCTGATATCTTCCACTCTTTTTATCCGCCGTCTAGACTTTTTACTTGTTCAGGTATCGGGATGATTTTAAGATCAAAGAAAAACGTCGTCTGTGTTCTTATTTTGTGCCTTCTTTGTGTTATTTATTTAGGTTTGATGAGTGTGTTTTTCTAGAAAGCGTCTCAGATGTTGTTCTATCACCGAAGGTTTCTTTCAACACCGCGATCCGTTTGCTATCAAATATTACGTACACATTACCCAATCGGACTTTTTTAGTTTGTGAAAAATCGTGTAGCCTTTTCTGGGAACATTTCCGATAATGATAATATCAACAGCCCTTTGCTTTTGTTTCCAGAAAACGGTTTAGTTTGGCGCTGGATTTAGTTTCTGTATTGTTTCTCAGTTTCATTATGTTAATGGAAAGTTTTCCTTATGCAGAATTGAGTATAAGTACCGGATTCCAACTGGAAGTCTTTGAAAGCTAGCTCTTGAAGTTAAGGGGAACTACGCAAAGTGATGTTTTACTTTTATAAAGAATATCTTGAAATTCCATTCTTAGATTAAATATTATTTTTTCTTCTTGCTGTGTTTGTCGTATGGCGTTAATCGTCATCGGCTTAGAGGACATGATCAATATATTCTGTGGCCGAAGACAAGGCTAATTACCATTCAAGCTTTGCTGGCACTATTGTGTATAACAATGGCAGACATTTTAAAATGCCGCTGTGATAATATTTTATGTGAACTTTATCAGAAACTCCATCGTATATTTTTTGGAAGACTCAATTTGACTTGAAAGTTTCATGAATAGAACCATCCAAATTTTCCTCTTCTATCTGTTCTGCTAGTTTGAGTTAGCAATTTTGTGGGTGATGGAGTAGAAGGTGCCTTATTTTCCATCGGGCTGTATAGACAATTTTCTTAATGTGAAAGGTAGAACATCGGATTAGTTGGAAAGTTGGACAGATTTTACTTCTATTTCTGCCCAACCTATTCAAGTTAAGCGTTCTTTTACTCTTTACAATCAGGGCAATGTATCCATCTGTGGATGGTATGAAACTTCTTTAAGTAGTTTCGCTAGTGATGAATCTCTTATTTTTTTTCATTGTAATCGACCAGGGGAAATTTATAAAGTGGGATTTTGCAAACCTCGAAATTCCAATAAATAACCAAATATAGCGTAATGTTAAAGACTTATCAGTAGCAGGGAGTTGCTAAGAACCGCTTCGCTAACTTGATCAAGTATGTATTTGTATTGGTTATACAAATAGTTCCATACACAAAATTAACCTAAGTGGTGAACCTGTAAGGTGATGTGATGATATTTAAACAACTTCAAAAATATTTATTGCTTGCATTGGTTAATTCACTAATCCACATATTTGTTTTGGCTCATCTCGGCAGAAAATTTAACAAAATTCGACATTTGTATCAGCCAATAGAAAATTAAAATATAACGAGATGCTACTGGTCGAAATGTTTGTTGCTTGTTGTTTCAGAAAACTACCACTTATTCTATTATTTTACTATCACTAAATATATTTTAGTTTAAACAAATATGTTCTTGTTTTTAGATTTTGCATCTGAATACTTTCGCCAAATTTCTTTCTGCCGTTGCCATTTTTAGAACCGTAACTTCGTTAATTTAAGAATAACGTGACCTCTTGAAGAGAGAAAAAGCAATTAAAGTACGAACGCAACGTAAAATCGTCTTGACTTTCGAACGGAATATCATTTATTCATAAGATTGAATTTTCTGTACTTATATTAGTATGGAAATAAGAAAATCCGAATTAAAACTGTATTAAATTTTTCTTAAAATGCGGAAGATATGACTAAATTTCCATTTAAAGGAAGGAAATAAAATGGGAACTCTGGAAGAATGGAACGAAAGTTAATCAGATTAGGATCAAACAATTGTCTAATTAAGTCTTTAGTCGGGTAACGTAATCAGGACGATATAAAGACTACTTCTGTATTCTTAAGATGAGCCTATTCTAATTTAATTCGGTTTTGCATTCACAAAAGACAGAATTATCATTCTCCCGCTAATTTTTGAAACGAGGGAAAAAAGTCAAACACGGTTATACTTTGAATGAAGTGCGGAGTTGAGCATTTTAATTTGCGGCGGTCTGATCAGTTTTATTTTCGTTCTCCGTTAATGAATGCTCTAAAAGTAATGTATGGGTATGTGTAAGCAATTTATGCTACAATTAAGTTTTAAAAATTAACGTCATTATTCGTTTGCGGTTTCAAATTCTAGTTCCCTTTATGAGCGAAACGTAACAAATAACCTCTGCTAGGGGCAGCTTGAAAATGAATAATTTATACATAAAATTAGATATTCATGACTTGTTTTCGAAATGAGCTTTATTTATATTCTTAATACCTTAATTTCATAACGGCCTAATGCTGCTAAATCTTGTTCGCCCTATTAATGTCACATTTTCGAAATATCTCCTCGCGGTAAAATCAAGTTCTTAGGCAATAGTAACTGCATATGTAGTTTCTTTTATTCCAGGTACTATTTGCATTTTGAAGGTTTTTTAATATCGTATTTCGTTGTGCATTCACATAACATATAAATATATTCTCAAACTAAAAAGTATTAAATTCAAAACTATTTTATAAATTTCGTATTTTACCTTGAAAAGGGCAACTACACAGTCTAGAAATTGCATTTTAACGTAATTACTGCATTTGGCGCTCAAGAAGATGCTGTAGGCTACAAAATAGCTTTATCTTAACTTTGATTTCATATTTGACATTTGGTGGAAATACCTTACAAGATTTTTTGATGTAAACTCTAACTGTGCTTATGGGGCTGCTTGGCTGTCTTAACTAGATTTGTTTGCCGAATATGTTTGTGCTATAATTAAATTTTACACCGAAAATCGCTGTTGTGGAAAGAAGATTTATATTATAAAACAAAATTTGGTAGAGGGGCCCGTCAAAATTCTACCTCTTTGTAAATCAATGTTTCTGATTGCTGGACGTTACGTGTTTACGACAAGGCGTTGGTAGGATGATTTTAATACAACAACCGGTTCAGCATGCATGCAATCGAATCGCACGGGGATTTAGAGTTCAGGAATGGAGTTGAAACGAGGACTGGGACTTAATACGAGAAAAAGTATATTGTGTGGTTTTGCCATCAATAATATTCATAATAATAAATAAAAAATCAGAGAGTGGTGGCAGCTTAGTTGGTAGAGCGGTCGCTTTCTGAATAAAACGTCGATTCTGGCTTGGGTTCGGGACCTGAGCATGACTACGCAGATTTATAAAAATCTTGTCGGCAACGCACCACACACAATTTGCCAATCCGGTTGGCAACCGGGGGATCTTAATGCTAAAAACCTTCTCTGGAATTTTTGTCGTAATAGATTCGACATTAAATTGTAGGTCCCCCGTGTTCCTACGTTAACACTGAGGAGAAACACGTGGCAGAGAAGAGGCCGATGCCCAGCAGTGAGACGAAAAGAGTGTTAATGATGATGATGAATATTCATAAAGCGGTGTGAGTGTTAATTCATTTCCTCTTGTTTATTTTCCAAGTTATGAATCTGTATTACTTCATGTATTTATTCTTTCTGTAATTTCTATATTACCTCACTATCTAAAGACTGTTTTTAAATATTCCATCAGCATACTGCAGAAGTGTAGTAAACAGAATTTTTCCAATTTTTACTGCTCGCTACATGGCAACAACGGATTTAAGATTCCTATTACGAATAAAACTATTTGTTTGCAATTTTCCGTTGTTAATCCATTTAAAACCATGTTTTAAAATGTTGTGCTACTTTTATCTATAAAACTAAACCGCAATCACTATCAATAGATTTCTGTTCTAATGTATAAGCAACTATGTTGTAATTCGGAATCACTGCATTTTTCAAACGCTATAAATTAGTTATCCCAGTGGTAATAATTAAGGTTACTTTCTGAAATTGTAATATTTATTGTGGTTTACTAATTCTGCTAAGGTTAATTTTCTTTAGGTAGGATATTTATTTTTGGAACAGAAAACTCATTAAAAACATACAACGATCTTTTTAAACACATACTTAAAAACATGGTTTTATTTGTGATTATACAAAGTAGATTATGTGCGGAACTGGCTTTCCTTCGAATGAAAATAAGTTCTGTTAACTACCCTGGGTAAGCGATTGATTTCGATTCCGTTCTTAAAGTTTTTTAAAAATTGTATATGCCTATTAAAGTTTTTACTTAATAGAGATCGCGTTTTGGTTGGATTATTAAAATGATAGTTCATTTTATTTTAATATTACAGAGTATTTTAAGTTTCATTAAATAATCCATGGTTGTCACCATGTCTGTTTAAGGAGTTTAACTTTTTTTTTTAATTTGAAAACGTTTTTAATGTATTAAAGTAAAAATTACCAAGAAAATAATAGGAAAAATAAATTTCATTAGTAAATAAACTTTGTTATTTTGATTTTCCATTGTATACTCTCGCTTTTCTCAATTTTATATGTTCTAGATTTTGTAAATGATAAATTTCCTGAGATTTTAACACAGAGATCAAATATGTTTTCGCATGATTCTTTATAAAATTCTGTATTTATT
>JABXWE010010633.1:0-28659 GCA_014611495.1 Limonius californicus | reverse complement strand
TTGAGTAAAATTATTGCGTCTGAAACATCAGATCTTTCTGCAGAAATTAAAAAAATTAACTTAAAAGATGTTGTACTTAGTCTCCACAAGGCCTGGCAAAATGTTAAGGAAGAACTTATAAGAAAATCTTGGAACCCACTTTTAACTACAGAGATTAATACAAATATGGATAGCTGGGAAGAAGAAGATGAAATACCTCTATCGAGTTTAGCACAAAAATATAAATTAGAAAGCATTGATGGAGATACAAAAAGTTACAGAATTGACCAAGGAAATTGCTGGCAACATTACTAACCAAGAAATCATAAAATGGGCAACGGGAGAAGAAGAATCTTGGGAAACTTTAAATGACAATGACATCCTAGAAAACATGCAGAAGGAATCCACGTCAGAAGAATCTGAAGGAGAATTTGAAGAAGTGGTACATAGAGTGACTCACAAAGAAGCAGTGAAATGTTTTGGCAGTTGTTTGAAATGGGCAGAACAAAATTCCGAATCAGACCATCACATTCTTCTTCTGAAGGAAATGAAAAAGAGGGCCGAAATAGCAGTGAATATAAAACAGACAACAATTACAAATTTTTTACGCGTCAAACCTAAGTTATTTTCATGTATGTATTTTACTTTATTTGCGATATCGGCATTTTAATTTATGTTTTAATTGTTTAGCTAATTTTGATAGTTTTTATATTTTTTACTTTGTTTACATAATAAATAAAGCTTATGTTTTATTATTTTGATAATTCGAACAAATCGGTAATCCGAACAATCCTTTGCAATAATTAGTTCGGATTATCGAGGTTGCACTGTACATCAGAAATACACTAAAGAGTATTACACGAATATGAATTCAAATGCATCTGGGGCGGAAACGAATAGCAATATTGAAGCTATTCAACCGAATGACTTAACGATTTCTGTAATAGACACTCTGCTATTTATAGTCAGCAGCAAAAGTATATAGAAATGCAAAACATCTTTGTTTGGCTTTCAACTGTAATTTCAGAACAGGGTACTAAGCAGTATCGAAAAAAACTTGTGGAGTTAATAAATGGTAACAAAGAATTTCTTGTAGTGGCGAGTTTGTCGGAAAATTTTGTGGAAATGTTCACTTATAATATCACAAGAGCTTAAATTATTTCCGGAAATTTTTTTGATGTCACGAATATTTTGAAAATTATAATTATAATTTTCTTAAAATATTCGTGACCGAAAACAAATTTCCGGAACTAATTTAAGCTCGTGTGGTATTCGGTAAGAAAATTTCACACCCTAAGTATAAATAGGTAAAACCTGACACTTTAACAAGTAACCTCGCCTCGAAAAAAATTCCAGAAATTGTTCTGGTTGCCATGGTAACGCGGCAAAATAAAGGCATCTTATTGGCTTTAAAGGAGAGGTGTGAAATTTTCACTTGTAATACCACTAGAGGTTAAATTATTTCCGGAAATTGTTTCGAGGGTATGAATATTTTGAAAATTGCATCAGAAACTGAAGCAGAAAGTATAATTCAAGAAGAGTCAGCTGTTCAAGAAAATCTAGAAATTCGACCCGACGTGTTTGAAGCTAGTTTCTCAGGCATGCAGTTCGAATACCTAGAAATCACGGAAATTGGGTCAGAAATTGAAGCAGAAGTTATGGTTAATAAGTTAGCAGTTAATGAAAATGTGACCCTCATCGGATTTGAAGCAAATAATGGCAAGCATACAAATCAACCAGACAGAGAAGATAGAAAGAAAACAGTTGGTGACCTGAACCTAAATGACAAAACTACCTTTACCAAAAATGTATAGAGGAAGACCGGAAAATAATGATGTCACTGTTATTAGACTTAACTGAGTAAAGAGAAATGGAAAGCTCCAGATTTTTGACCACAAAAACGATTATATCAGAGACAGCAGCTGATCTTAGAGTGCTTCCTATAGAAAGACGAAATTGGAAACATCTTCTTCTTCTCAGTTTCTCAGGGTCCACTGCTGGACATAAGCCTCCTCCATTTTTTCCATGTGCCTCTATCTTGGGCTTTTAGTATCCAATTTTTTCTGGCTATATCTTTTGGGTCGTCACGCCGTCGTGCTTGTGGTCGTCCAACGATTCTTTTAGTTTCTCGTGGTCGCCATTGTAATATTTTCTTGGTCCATTTCTCATTGTCTCGAACGATATGACCCGCCCAACGCCACTTGAGTCTCGCGATTTTTTCTATAACATCTTCGACCCTCGTTCTTGCTCTTATATCTTCATTTCGGATCCTATCTCTTAGGCTGACTCCGAGCATGGCTCTCTCCACCGCTCGTTGGCAGATTCTTAACCTGCTTGCGCTGCGTTTTGTTAGCGTCATTATCCACTGGCAGGATGCATGCGGTATATACCTTTCTCTTAAGATTGTTTGATATTTTTGTGTTTCTTAGGATAGAACTAAGTTTTGCGAAAGCTGCCCATGTGAGATTGATCCTTCTATTTAACTCGGCTGTCTGGTTATCTTATCTTATCTATAGTTGTATTCTTGGACATTTTCTATGGATTGATTTCTCAGAGTGATCCTAATATTTTCCGGGCTCTTAGTTTTGGTCTTTTGTATATTCATTTTCAAGCCTATAGTTTAGGAGGCATCGTCTAATTCTTGCATCATATCTTTTAATTCTTCCGCACTTACTAAGACTATATCGTCGGCGAATCTTAAGTTATTTAATCTTGTTCCATCGGTATTAATACCTTTGTTTTGGCAGGGCAGTGTCCTGAATACATCCTCAAGCGCGAGGGTAAAGAGTTTAGGGGAGATCGTATCCCCTTCTCTCACTCCTCTCTCTACTGGTATTTTATCCATTCCTTCTAGTACTGCCCAGATTTCAACAGAGTTAAAAGCCTTATGGTAATCAACAAGAGCGATGTGGAGTGGGATGTTATACTCAGTACATCTTTCTATCAGTGTTCTAACTACTTGAATGCGGTCGATTGTGCTAAAACCCCTTCTAAAGCCCGCTTGTTCAATTGGCTGATAGAAGTCGAGCTTAACGGTAAGTCGGTTGGTCAGTATTTTGGTAGGCAAGTTATAGCATATCAATAGCAAGCTGATAGGTCGGTAATTTTCTAGATTTGTGTTATCGCCCTTTTTGTATATCAAGATTACTTCCGCATTTTGCCACGATTCGGGTATTATTCCTTCGACAACGCGTCTATTCATCAGTTTTATCATTGCTTTTTCAAGAGTTTTTCCTCCGGCTTTGAGCATTTCAGTAGTGATACTGTTTTCTCCTGGGGCTTTGCGTGTCTTAATTTGTTTCAACATTGTTCTTAGCTCTGTTATATCTATCTCTGGTATATCTTCAGATCCAGTCATTGGAAACATAGTACGTACTAATAAATTAATCACAAAAGATCGCCTTAGGCTAGTGCCTGATAATATTAACTGTATGATCTTCGAAAATGCAGTTAAACTTGATGAAATCAAGCAATTTTTTGGTGTAGAAGCTTTTAAGTATTTTCAAACATTGCTTGAGGAAAGCTAGAAAGACAAAGTTTATTTTTGCCCAGCATGCCATAATGAAGTGAGGAAAGAAATACATAATTGTATTTTTTGTGATTTTTGCCTTAGGTGGTTACATTTCCAATGTACTGGTGGGAAGAAACGCCCAAAGAAAAAGTATTTTTGTGTAGGTTGTTCTAGGCTGTAACACTGTTCCAATAAAGAAGTTTTTTTATTGTAATATAGTACCGTCTATTAATTGAAATTAAGCGCATACGCATTCGGAATCCGTGACTGACTGAACTTGGTTTCAGACCATTCGGAACTTGTGCATTTAGCTCATGGAACTCAGAACTCTAAGCATTCCCTTCGAGGTACTTTACGAATGTTCAAATGAAACAATACTGAATTACATGGTATTTTGGGAAAAATTTGAAATCATGAAAAAAATGTTAATTAACAGTTAGAAAATAGATGGTAATGGTACTGTTCTCCTCGATGTTGGAGATATAACAGTGTTAACAGGTTTTTGCTTTAAAATTAAATTTTCTTCTTAACATTAAACTTTAAATACGCAAACTAAAACTAATTTACCCCCACAGCACAGGATACCTTAAATAGTTTGTAAAATAGTCATTAAAAAATATAAAGAATTACCACACCTTTCCCTAGAATATATCACTAAACTGGTTTATGACCAGAAAAGTAATTCCTAAGTTGAGCATTTCCTAAATGAACACTGCATTTCTGTAAGTCTGTGGTCCAATAGATAATATATTCAGCATTATGGTGTTGAGGAACCTTCGGCAATTATGAAATAAGTAGAATAAAAAATCCCCACGACACTGAGAAATATGAAAAATCGGGCACCAACAGAGTAAAGCTGTAATAATAAAGCATGCTATGCATACAGAAAAAAAATTAATGTGCACGTATAGAAAAGCCACATCGTCAAATGCATTCTTAGACAATTTTCATCCGAATTTCGTCTATTAGTTGTATAAGCACACTCATTTTATGAAGTTTTCCGATAAAATATGTAAGAAAATGTTGCTTTATAAATTAGAAAATAATGTTATTTTGTACAATGTTTTTTTTAGGGTGTGTATTACAAAAACTCAAATTGCAGAACATATACACGGTGAATAAAAAGTAAAGAACATCGATGCTACAGCCTTAAATAATAACTTTACGACAAAAAGCTTCTAACAAAAGTTTCCTATCAAGTTATTTGCCACAATTTGGCGCTTTTCATTTTTTCCCGATTGTCATATGTTTTAGCTATGACGTCATCGACATTTTTTTTAATGGAAACCTATACTTTTTATGCCATGACCAGTTAGTGCTTTCTATTCTCTATTCAGCCGTATAAAAATATCATACATTTGCATAATAAAAATTTCAAGAACAATTACGATAAACATTTATTTTTGTCATTGGCAACAATTTTCATCAGGTACACTTATTGCAAGATAAACAAACGACAATAGTAGGCAATTGTTAGAAAATGTTTAAAATTGAACAAATGCAAACCTGTAATATTAATTCGGTGACAGTTAGCATTAATAAGTGATTAAAATTTAGTCTGTGCCCTGTGTTAAATACGAATTTCTAATCATGGTACATTTAACAAAAACTGAACATATCGAAATTTTGATGATGATCGGATACGGTGATAAAAACAGAACTCACGATGATGTGTGCGCTTTATTTAATGCTGTACATCCAAATCGTGAACCTGTTACGCGGTCCACTGTAACCAAAATTAATAGAAAATTTAGAGAAACGGGTCAAAGATTTGAATATAATTGGCCGTCCAAAAATAGCAACTGACGATAAAATGTTAGACATTGTGCTTACAGTTTACGAAAATCCTCATACTTCAACTCGAAAATTAGCCCTGGATAATAACGTTAGTCAAGGAACTGTACTGAATATTTTACATACAGAAAAATTTCATCCTTATAAGGTTAAACTTATTCAAGAATTATCATAAGATGATTTTGATAGGAGAATTCAGTTTTGTGAAGAAATGATGCGACAGGTGCCATAACGACCGACAGTTTGTGAATTCTATTATCTTCTCCGACAAAGCCACATTTTCTTTAAATGGAGCTGCAAATCGGCACAATTCCTGTTATTGGTCACGACATAACCCGTATTGGATGGTAGAATTATACACACAGTATCCACAAAAAGTAAACGTGTGGACGGGAATTATAGGAAACAAAATTCTTGGTCCTTTTTTCTTTGATGGCACATTAAATGCTGATCGGTTTTTGGATTTTTTGTGGATTGAACTTGTTCCCGCCTTAGCTGTTTTATTTCCAAATGCAGAAAATCTGGACACGCCGAACGATAGAATTTGGTTGCAACAAGATGGTACTCCACCTCATTCTGGCATTCATGTTCGTCAATATTTAGATGGAATTTTTACAAATAGGTGGATAGGAAGAACAAGACATACTGAGTGGCCAGCGATCTCCGGTTCTAAACCCGCTTGACTTCTTTTTATGGGGCCATCTTAAAAGTACAGCTAAAACGCCAAATTGTGGCAAATAACTTGATACGAAACTTTTGTTAGAAACTTTTTTTCGTAAAGTTATTATTTATGGCTGTAGCATCGACGTTCCTTACTTTTTATTCACCCTGTATAAACCCTATACAGACATGCAGAATGCTCATTTAGACACATGCCATTAAACTATTCCAAAAGCTAATTACTTTCTACATCACCTGTGTAAGACTAGTTTATTTTAATTAAATCTATTATTAACCAAAATAAGAAAATAGGAAAAATATTATCCAGCAAAAATTGAATCTCCACTTTGATGTCTATAACAGAAATCTCTGCCGGGAAGGGCTGACAATTTACAAGGTGTTCCCACACGAGTTTTTGCACCACAAGCACCTCTATGTGTTCCATTCAAGTTTAAAGGTGTTCGGCTTCTTGACCGTGACAGGTAACTTCCATTTTTAGGAAGTGGGGATATAGGAGACGAAAAATCAAAAGAATCTGCTCCTTCATCTCCACTGAGATCTTCCTTTGTATGACTAGATTTATACGTGTATGTTTCATGCACTCTTTGGTGAAGGTTATTGGAATTTGTACTTGAAGTAAATGGAGAATTACCAGAATTTTGAGTTGGTGTTCTGGATTTTTGTGGTGTTAACTTTTGTTTTATCCAAGGTATAGCTAGCTGAGGAATTTTGCTTTGCCAAACAGTTAGTATGGAGAAAATCATCATTTGAACTAGAAACAACATACCTATTAAGTAAATATAAATTAATAGAACTAAATATTTACCAAAAACAAACGCTCCAACTGTAGTACAAAGTTCTATAGGTTCTAAAGCATATGGACTTCGCTGCAATGTCAGAACTAGATTCATAGGTGGTAATGCTGCCACAATGAATCTAGTAATAGTCCGTGCACCAAGAAACGCACAGCTAACCATCGCTAACAAAAGAAAAGCTACGTGCCACATTATAGCGTACAGCCGTTCTACTGCCATATCAGTACCACCAAGAGCTGTATTAAGCCAAGCCAATCTTTCTTCTAAGGCTTTTCTTGTTCCTCCAACTAGGGCAACAAGAGAATGAACAGTCTTGTTTACTTCTGCAAGTTGAGCTAAAGTGGCTTCGTACTGTCGATGAGCCACTTCACTTTGTTTCAGAAGTAATTCTGATGAATCCTCTGAAAGGTAACCACAAATATATTAATTTATTAAAATATTGGTCTTCCATTTCAATAACACCCCACTAATTTTTTGCATATTAATTTGGACAATAGTTTTTTTGATTTCTATCTTAAGAATAAATTGCTATATTATAGATCAGCGGTTCTCAAAGTGTTTTGGTGACGGAACCCTTTTAAAAAACTAAATTTTTAACGGAACCCTAAACCCTAAACTAAAAGCAAAACCAGTTATATGTGTATTGTTTACTAATAATCATACAAAAAAAGGTAGATACAGTAAGACTTACTATATGATTGCTTACTAACTTACTACTTACTGAGTAAGTAGTAAGTTAGTAAGCAAATGATAAAACTAAGTTCATTTAATGGGAGGCATGAAATTGTTTTTTATTCCTCATCAACTGGGTAATGTCAGGTTTGATAGAAGAAAGTTGAATTCTCATGTCTGGTTCGGCATCCAGTATTGCGGTATTTTGTTTTTGTAGCTGTATATGCTGAAAATCTCGTTTCATACAAGTACGTTGTTGGGAATGGCAGAAGAACATTCAAAGCCTCTGTGGCAAGTTGTGGATATTCAACACGAACCCTGCACCAAAAATCATTCAGTGAAATTGTTTTGAACAATGATTCCATGCTTGTGTCTGTCATTTCTAAAAATGATTCATAGATCTGATTTGACATATTTTCAGGCTTCTGCAAATTGGATGAAAAAGGGTTTTGAATCCATGAGTTTATTTTCAGTTTCATATTCTGTTCTTCAGGAAAGTAAGATTTAAAAGTCGCTCGCAGATCATTGAGATGTTGCACCAATTCAACAAATGTTTCATTTTGAAATATTTCTGTATCACTAAGACTAAGGTGACTAAGGAACTCACTTAGCAATGAAAAGCTTTCTGTTTTTTCTTACCAAAACAAGTAATCCAAAAATCTAATTTTCTTTTAAAGGCGGTTATCTTGTTGGTAGCATTGAAAACTGTTGTCTGGTTTCCTTGTAGTGACAGGTTTAATTCGTTAAGTTTTCCAAACATGTCTGCTAAAAATGCTAGTCTAAATAACCAGCTTTTATCGGACAAACGGTCTTTTAAATTTAAATTAAAAGGAATATCTGTAAGAAAAGCTTATAATTCTGTTCTTAGTTCAAAAAGCTTGTCGAAGTTTTACCCCGAGACAACCATCTCACTTCAGTATGGAGCAGTAGTGTTTTATGATTGCTACCATAATCTTCACATAATATTGAGAACAATCGGGATTGCAGTGGACGTGACTTGACAAAATTAATTACTTTTACCGCCTCATCAAGAACCAATTTTAGATTTGGCGGCATTTTCTTAACCGCGAGTGATTGTCTATGCAGGATGCAATGGCTGGAACTACAATTTGGCGCTTTCATTTTTATTCGTGATACTGCTCTTGCTGTTCTACCTGTCATTGCCTTGGCTCCATCGGTACAAATATCGATGCTATCATTCCAATCGAGTTGGTTTTCTTCAAAAAATATGTTAATCCTGTTAAAAATTTCTTCTCCGGTTGTGTTAGTAGGCAGCGATGAGCACATAAGCAAGTCTTCTTCGAGTGAATGTTTATATGGATATCGCACAATTACTAGCAAGATGGCCAGTCCAGCAGCATCAGTCGACTCATCCATTTGCAAGACGAATTTGATATTTTGAAGCCGTGCAACCAGTTCTTGTTTTATGCATCCTGCGAGATCCCCAATCCGGCGCGAAACTGTATCGTTCGAAAGCGGCACTGATGCTTTGCAGATTTTTCGTCGAGCATACATTGTGTTATGTCTACCACACATGGTTTTATTAACTTTTCAGCGATAGTGTGCGCTTCTCCTGCTTGGGCAATGCGGTAACTAACCAAATACGACGCCTCCGTGGCCTTTTCATTCACAGTCTGAGTCGCATACGTCATAGTTTTTTGGCTTCTTAATAATTGTTCTTTTTTACGTACAAAAAATTCTTTACTCTTGACTTTGAAGTCGGGATGCACAGTTTCTAAATGTCGGCGCATCTTAGCAGGTACCATCGAACTATTAGGAAGGAGTTTGCTGCACAACATACAGAGAGGTGAGCCGTTGGAATCAACAAATCCGAGATTAATGTATGATTCGTCATACTTTCGTTTTTTCGCCTTTCGTGTGTCATTAGATGTTTTACTACTTGAACTTGAAACCATAGAACTAGAACTTGACGCCGTCATATCACCTTGATTTGAATTTGACACATCATCCAAGCGAACCACTTGTGAACCCTCCGTGGATGATTTTATTTTTATTGTAACACCTTCAAGCCAACGCTCCATTCTTCTTTAACACTAATTTGATTTGGCTAATTTTGTGACAAATAGAATCTCTTCACGCACGAAATACAAGACTTTACAACCACTACGAACAACACAAGAGAACATAAAACACTGAGCGTGGTGCGAGTAAATTTTGCGGTACGTTGCTTGATTAATTAATTCTCCGCGCCAAACAATCCTCCTTTTATATTATACAACTATCGAATCATCTCAAATTCCCCAGAAACTTCGCGCAGCCAGACGATTTTCTCCGAACTACGCGTCAACGAGAAGCGGCGCGACGAACCGAAGTCATTCGATTGCTTATAGTCCGGGAGCGAATGGTGGCGTATGTGTAACATTTCGATGTAATAGGCCGGGCGCTTACTTAACAATATATTAAATTTACGTATATGTACCTACCCGTAAAACCTATAAGTAGGCCTTTCGTTTTGGTAGTTTATTTTCATCTTAGGTAACTTTATTCTTATAGGTTCCACTTTAATACATGTATTCATTTTATTATGGCTGCCGGCGGAGCCCTACCGGAGGCTTTGCGGAGCACCGGGGCTCCGCGGAGCACACTTTGAGTAACGCTGTTATAGATATTCTGTGAACACTAACAAAAGGGTTTCCATGGCTCCCAAAGTTCACTACATAACAAAATAGTCATTTGTCTACCAAGAGTAGTAAGTGTCATTTTTGGATTGAGAATGCAGTTTTGCAAAGAGAGGCCCGAGGTTTGCAAGCATTCAAGACCATAAAATACACGTTACTACCGGAGGTACATATGAAATTTTTCATCATATCTGTGCGTAATTAAATTCAAAACTTAATTTTTTGGATTGTCATTTATTTTTTTTTATCATGCTATAAAGGGGTGCCAGATTGAGTAACATACATTGTAATAAAATTATCAGAAAACTGTAAATTTAAGATCATTCAATGTTACGCCCCAACTACATCACACTCAGATGAGGAACTTGAAATATTCTATGAAGAAATAACGTCAGTTTTAACTGAGGAAAGAACTACACATACACTAATAATAGGAGATTTCAATGCGAAATTAGGATGTAGACAAGAAGATAATGAAAAATATATAGGAAAGAACAGCTTTAACGCAAGAAAGAAAACGTGGACAAATGTTACAATATATAACGTTTACGCCCGTTTTTTTTTCTATTCTCTAATATTGGTTGAGGTCCAAAATCGGCCTCGCAACTACGCCTCTGGTCTGGTAGGAAGTTAACAATAATTGACACACGTTAACGTCCCGGGAAACCCACTCGGAGAAGGGCAGGTGCAAAATACAATAAAATTGGAGCTAATTAGTGGGTTGACTAATTATACAAAAGGCGCCACAGACTTATAAAAAAATTCGCTAACGTTGTCCTAGATGGAAATAAGGAAGTCGGTCCTTCAGAATAATTAACCACCTACCTGAATTCCCTGTCTTTCCTTAAATGGACTGGATAACACATTAATAATAGATCAGTTGCAACCAAAATTTCGCTTAATTAAATTGAAAAAGAATCAACCCCACAATTATAAATATTCCTTACAATTGGAGCTCAGAGGTCACAACAAGAAAATACGCAAATAAAACGAGTGAATAGGGTGAAACCTAAATACTGCGGAATAATTTATTACGCTCCCGCGAACGAAAAATAAATGTTAAATCATCGCACTAGTCTGCGATAGAGGCCTTTGTCAGAATAATGCGTCAACACTCAAAAGACTTAGAAAAATTAAATAAGGTACAAAACTCCGAGAACGCAATATAGCCCCTTTGTATGACGCACCCTATATATTGTGTACGTAAAATTGATCCCAAGTAAAATTAACTTACTACAATAATAATTAATATTTAATTAAAACCCCCAGACAATTCTCAAAATTATGAATTAACGCTATTTAATGATCAATAATAACTAAATAAATTACGGCCAAGACGATAAAATTCCAAAAAGACAAGCAATAAAATTTTAGGTCACTTCCCTTTTTGTTAGACAGCGGCTATCACGACGAAGCGCATATAAGGTTCCTATCTCTACGGACCCAGGCGAGTGTGTCTGTCTTGTTTTGGAAAACTTCTGAAGGTAACTTCGCAGTTGTCAACTTATCTACCGGACCAGGTTGAGGAATGTAGATTTTTCCACTGCGTCGAAACCTTACTACTGCGATTTCCCAGCCGCGCGAACTTGCCTAATTAAATCAGTAGATATTCGAAATAAGATTCAGGGATTTAAGATAAGACTGTTTTTTTTTCGGCCTACCAGTAGATGGGATCTGGCAAGGAAGAAAAAATAGTTTCCCCGAACGGAGTTTTTAAATTGGAAATTTAAATTCCTTGGAGCGTCTTTTCCCCTATTATGGAAAACTAACTCCCTCGCTTGAGTAGTGAACTTCGATCGGGAAGAAAATACACTGACCGGCAAAATTATCGCATCACTTTAAAAAATTGGTTTAACATGCGAATAACGCATCATAAAACTAATAAATGCGTGAAATCATGTTATTTATTATTAAACTTAAACAGATAATCAAAAATTAAGGTAGGGATAGAATAAACAAAGCCGCCTTTCAGTAAAATTGAAAAAAAAAGGTAAATGATCAAATTTTAAGTTTACATATGTTTGAAAAACGTCGTAAGTTTTTCAAGTTTTTTAATTGTCTAACACATTTAAATGCATGTTCAATATCTTGTGTTGCCTCCTCTAGCTTGAATAACCGCTTGCATTCTACGAGGCATGCTCAATATCAAGTTCCGAATGGTTGCTTGATCTATTGCTTCCCATTCTTCAATTAATGCCTGTCTTAGCCCATTGCGCGTTTGAGTACGATTTGCACGAGCTTTTATTCTTCGTTCAAGCTCGTCCCAAACATGCTCTATTGGATTACAATCTGGGCTTCTCGCTGGCCACACCAGTCTTTCAACATTTACTTCATTAAGGTACTCATTGACAATTCCAGCTACATGTGGACGGGCGTTGTCGTGCATTAGGAGAAAATTATTGCCAACAAATGGTGCAAACGGTATCACGTGAGGTTGCAATATCTCTGTAATGTATCGATTCGCATTTAAAGAACCACCATCGATAACTACGAGATCCGTTTTGGCATGCATGTTGATCCCTGCCGATACCATTACGGATCCACCACCAAAACTTTCCCTGCTAACCATGGTACATGCCGCATACCGTTCTCCCGCTCTTCGCCAAACTTTAAGACGTCCATCGGGTGAGTTCAAGGCGAAACGAGACTCATCCGTGAAAAGTACACGGGCCCAGTCATTATGTTCCCAATTAATGTGATTTCGAGCAAACTGCAATCGATTTCTTTTATGCAATGGGAGAAGTAAGGGCCCATGTGCTGGTCTCCTATTAGTTAAGCCTCCTTCCTGCAGACTCCTACGAATTGTTCTCTCGCTTACCATTACATTACGAGTGTCCCGGAGGGCACTCTGCAGCTGCGGAACAGTCAGGTGCCTATTTCTCAGCGATGATAACACTACAAATGTCATCCACTTGCGATGTAGCTCTGTGTCGCTCCTGACCACTCCTACGTCGATGTTCTCCAGTCTCATGGAACCTACTAGCAACTCGGGAGATCGTTGATTGGCCGACGTTCAACGTTCTTGCAACGTAACGTTGACTCCTGCCATCATTTAAAAGAGCCACTGCTATTGCAGCTTGTTCTCTTTCCATGCTCTAACAAAAGTGGTTAAAATAGTGATTTAATGAAAACTAAGTCGTTTGAATTAATACTCCAAATTATTCAAGCAGTATTTGTTAAGATACATACCTGGTATTCAAAGAGAAAATTTCAAGAATTTTTACAAATTGATCTTTTTTACTGAAAAAATTCTTTACACAGTCAATATCGTTGGCCATATTAAGAATATTATTGTTTGACAGATCTAGCATTTTGTTTTCATACATTCATTTGTTTTATTATGCGTTATTCGCATGTTAAACAAATTTTTGAAAGTGATGCGATAATTTTGCCGGTCAGTGTACTTTCCAAGTCGTTAAAACCATCATTCCAAAGTTTTCGAATACGGCAATCGTTCCCAAAAATCCCCGTCCCCTTTAATCCAGAAATCCAGTTCGTGCAGCCTACAGTGACGGAAATGTTAACTCAAAATGTTTATAGGTTCTGACAAATATGTGGACATACTAAATAGGTGAATAGAGTTGCATACAAATAGGCGCAGAATTCGTTATAAACGAGACACAGGCTATATTGCATGAACTCCTCCTTCCAGAAAAAACGACAAAGAAACTGGACATGGTTAAGCCCAAATGGGAATACCAAAAACGAAACTGACTACATTCTGGCAAGCGATTAGAAAATAGTACAAAATGATATAACTCTCAACTCATTCAATATAGGAAGTGATCATCGACTAGTAAGAGCACAAACTGCTATACGATTGAAAAAAGAAAGGTTAAAATTCAAACAAAAGAATATCGTAGCTGTAGACACAAACCTATTAAAACAGAATGGAGATGACTACAGAAATGAACTTAGAAGACAGTTTAGTGAACAAGAAGAAGACTTGGATAGGATGGCAAACGAACTAACCAAAATTTTGAAGACTTCAGCACAAAAAATAGCGAAAAAAATAAAAACACTGAAGAAACAAAGAATATGAAGGACCTTAAATAGGGAGAATATATATGAAGAATTTCGGGAAGTGTGTGAAGTTGCTATAGTATATTACAATTCGTTATGTCCCTAACGGCTTAAGCGAGTCCACGCCTATCGCTTGTACCTGCCTGTGCTGTAAAAGTGCGTGAATTACGTTAGCTGTCCTTTGTCTCTTTTTAACTAGTGAGGCAAAGCGAAATAGAACGCTTGTGCGTAGTTCGCAGCATACAATACTTTGGCTATTCAAAATCATTAGCGCGCTGCGGTTATTTTTTTTAATATGCGCCGTATCACAACAAATTATATACATGCAAATAATTTCAAAGTAATTACATAATAAATAAAACAACAAAAGTAACATTATACAATATAATTATCAGTTATAATTTTATTAATCACTATCATTATCTTCAATGTGAAAGTCGTCGTCCGAATCAGAATCCATTCCTAAATGAATCACAAGTGGATTTACTTCTTCAATTATTACACGTTCGCGTTCCCAATAATCTTGAATTGTTTTATCAGTATGTTGAACTGTTTTTTTCCTAATTTCGGGTGTCACTGTAGACAGTGCTTCTTTCCACATACTTATTACATTCTTACCACCATAGCCGCCTCGGCCAATGTGCGCATCATAATAGTTTTTGCAGATGCCCCATATTTGCTCAATTGCATTGAATTGACAATGATAGGGAGGAAGCCGCAAAACTTGGTGACCGGCCTCATTTATTATTTGGTCAACTATGTAAATCTTTGGCTTTTTATGATATTGTGCAATTTTAAGTAAATTATCTTTTTTCGCATCTTCCGGAAAATCTATTTTTTGCCTTTCCAGCCACTGTTTAATATCTTCTTTAAGCCAGCTGGTAACTGGTTGTTTCTCCATAAGAGCTGAGCGATAGGAAGCGTTATCCAAAACTATAAATAATGGCTGTTCTAAATTACCCAACAGATCTTCTTTTAACCGCTTTGTGAAGCGTGCAGCATTCATGTTATCTTGATAATCCGCGCTGCTGAAAGTTGAAGAAAAAACATGTGCAGCTTCAGAAACAAATCCATCTTCCGTTCCCGCGTGTAGAACGATAAATCGTTTACCCTCTCCGCAAGTTTTTCTCACACTTTTGATGGAGTCATCTTGCCAACTTCTTTTAATTCCACCTTTTCCAAAAACCCATGTTTCACTACATACACAAATTTTAAGTTTTCTTGTTTTAAGGCTTTGAATTTGCGTAGAAATGTAGCTCCCTGTTGCACCACACCAAGTTTTTCGCAAAGAGCTCTCCTATCAGAATCCTTCAGAAATTTAAAATCGATCGATTTAAGCGTTGGATATAAACTTGTACGACTTATATCAACAACGTACCTTTCATCAAGTTCATTCTTCAAAGTATCCAATGTCACATGTTTATTTTCAGCGTACATCCTGTATATTGTATCACGAATTCCTTGTTTTTGAGTGTCACAAATATCTTCCGATTTTAATTTACGGCGTTTACTATTGTTCATCACTTCACGATTTGCGACATTTTCATTACTGCGTTTCACAATTGCTTTTATTGTATTCGCGTGTACTTTTAATGCCGCCGAAACCCGTTCTCGAACACTTGTAACTGGCAAAAGCGGACCTAAATTGTCCTTTTCGAGAGTAAAATACTCCAACAAATTTAGAACAAGTTCTTCGTAGTCTACGTGGCGTTTAGGCATGTTGACCGGGTCATATCAGAAAACTAACTGAACCATGTATTCAATTGTTTCTGCAGTTATATTTTCTAATGCTTATTGAGATACCCATTATCATTAAAAATACCGTTTACTAATGGGTATTTATTCTTTCGCATTATCTATATGCAGATTAACTCGGTTAATATAACCTTCTAATTACCTGCAACTTTGGGAGCAAGTGTAACTTTAAATAATTTCAATACGTGGTTTTATTTTATTTATTTATTTATTTTAGTTTCCAAAAAAATTGCCAACAATTACATTCGCAAAGTAAATGACCTGCGCCACTGTCAGGTAAGTAGCTTGTCCGTAAACCTGTTCTTACAATCTCCGTAGGCGTGGACTCGCTTAAGCCGTTAGGGACATAACGAATTGGAATATACTATAGAATAATAATACGAAAAGACTTATTAAAATATTATGAGAAAAAAATAGAAAAAGTAACAGAAGAAAATAGAAATATAAGGTGTCTGGGAAAAGGACAAGGAAAATCAAAAATAATCCGTTTGTGGAATAAGGAAGGAATAGAAATTACAGATGCAGACGGATTATTAGAAGTAACAGAACAATATTATACAGACCTATACAGCTTAAAAAGTACAGAACAAATTCAAGGATTAAATTATGGGAGAAAAGTATTAAATATAAACTCAGAGGAAATGCCAGAAATTGACGAAGAAGAAATAAGATATGCTTTAAAATCTGTAAAAAATATTAAATGCCCAGGCGAGGACGGGGTTATAGCAGAGATGTAAAAAGAAGGTGAAAATGAAATCATAGGTAAACTAACCAAGCTATTTAATAAACGTATTCAAGAAGGTAAAATTCCCACGGAATGGAATAACGTGGTGGTTGTATTATTGTACAAAAAAGGACACAGAAAATTACTAGAGAACTATAGACCAATAAGTTTACTATCACAAACCTATAAGTTATTCACAAAGATCCTGAACAACTGGTTAACCAAGAAATTAGATGGATATCAAACTATAGAGCAAGCAGGGTTTAGAAGTAACTATAGTATGAATGATCATCTGTTTGCTATGAGAATTCTGATTGAAAAAGCCGCTGAATATAACTTGTCATTACACCTAGCTTTTACGGATCTTGAAAAGGCCTTCGGCCCGGTTCAACAATGGGCAATAACAACAGGGCTTAGAAATGCAAGGGTAGACTACAGATACTCACAAATAACAAATATGAGAGAGCTACAGTAAGTGTTACACTACATGAAAACACGAATAATATTCCAATTAAAAGAGGGATACAACAGGGAGATGTGATATCTCCAAAACTATTTACACTGGCTCTGGAAGATATGTTTAAAAATCTATAATGGGAAGAAAAGGGAGTAAACATAAATGGCACAAAACTGAATAAGTTACGATACGCTGATGATGTAGTCTAGCCGACAATAAGGAAGATCTGTAAACCATGTTTATAGAACTAGAAGCGGAAGCGAATAAAATAAACTTAAACACAACAAAACTTATGTGTGAAGAAGACCCACGAATAGAAATAAGATCCAAAAACGTGGAGAATGTTGACCACTGGGGCAGATATTAAAACTGGGAAAGGAGAACCAGACAGCAGAAACTGAACGAAGAAGAAGACTGGGATGGGTAGCATTCAGTAAACTTAGCTACATGTTAAAAAACAGAAAAATACCAATCCATCTTAGGGCACGAGTTTATGACCAATGCGTACTTCCGACGATTTTTATTAAAATATCAATCAGGAACATGTGTAAATCAACCAGTAGGCAAATGTTCCTACTAAAATAGTAGAATTCCTCAAACTTGAAAATCCTACAGCTTCTACTGGGCATTCATTTAGAAGGCCTTCAGCAACTTTTCTGGCTGGCACTGGTATTCACGAACTTAAAGAGACATGGTGGATGAAAATCCACAACAACTGCAGACAGTTGTGTTGGGGATTCATTAAAAAAATAATTAGAAATCCCAGACAGAATTTTGTATAATAATATATATATATATATATATTCCAAGAAGCCTCCTCCCAGATTATCTAGAAGATCTAAGATACAGCAGCATCTTCAGAATGAGGAACACGATGTAGAAGTAAATAGTGATATAGGCGCAATTAGTCAATGGGTCGAAGAAAACTAAGATTCTCTACAAATTAAAAATGTTGAGGTAACGGAAAACGTAAGTTCAGTTTAAAAAAAAATTAACTAAGTAAATATAGTATATTATACCTAATAATATGCGAGTGTAAAGTTTTGTTCTGTTACAAATAAAGTTAATATTTTTCGAGATTTATTATTGGAATTTACTTTTTTACCCTTGGCTTGAATTGAAATATTAAGTTAAGTTTGGCATGGCAACGGGCACTACAATGTAAAGTGTCACTTACTAATTAGGTATGACGAAGAAGACTGTCTATTCACTTTTAATTTGATGTAAATCTTTGGAAAACAACACTTTTTAAATGACATATCATTCTAAGCAAGTTATACATGTCCTCCAGCAACAATATTGGATATTACTTTGACAACATTCTGAAATGCTCTATGTGATAGCAATGAACTCACATAAAATAATTGAAAAAATATTGTTCACCTTATTTAAAAAATGGAACGGTATACAAACTCCACAAATAATAAAAACAAAGAAGTAATCATGGAAGTTTTGCAAAAACAAACTATTACCTATTCGCTGAAAAATGATTTGAGCCTTATTCTGTATAGCTATCAAATCATCAAGAAGTTGCTGATGATTACCACGGCTTTCGCCAGCGTGTGCTTCCAGTTGCAAAGCAGCTTGTTCAAGTTTACTTTGAACAGAACGAGTCATGCCGGTTAATTGTTCATGAGTCTCCCGTATAAGGCGCTTTTCATCCACCAATCGCTTTATATTGTCCTCCAGAGCCAACTGACCGTGTAACTGTGCCATTTCTAAATCATGCTGCTGTTGCACCAGCCGTTCTTGACCTGCACAAATTTAATATACAGTGGAACCTCGCATAACGAGTAATTCGCATAACGAGCAAAATAAATTGTAAAAAATAACTCGCTTAACGAGCGACGTTTCGCATAACGAGTGACGTGGATAGGGGAATCCCCGAATTGTACGTTTTTTTTCGTTTTTTTTTTATCGTGTTTTACATTAATTTATATGGTAAAAATTGTTTCGCATTACGAGTAAGACTCCGGAACGAATTATGCTCGTCATGCGAGGTTCCACTGTAATCTCAAAATTACATAATAAACATAACAAACCTTCAGCAACTGAACTTAGAGAGTACTGTGCCATGTCATGTAAATTTTCTTGATCCTTGGAGATCTTATCTAAAGCCAAAAGTTGATTACGTGAAGCATCCATCAGTTTATTAACAGTGTATTCAGTGAGCCCCCGAAACTGTGTCTGACGAACAGAATAGCATACAGCTCGTGCTCGATTGCTCATTAAATGATAACTGTTCCATGTATCCGCATCCATGCTTGAAGTGCAATCCTTAATGCTCATGGCATCCGTACATGGGTATATTTTTCGGCCTTCCACAGCCGATTGACAATTTAATAGCATTACTGCCATTTTGGCCAATTGCTCATCATTCATTCTATCACATGTTGTTTGAAGCTTTAAAACAACCTGTTCGTAGAAAAAACGTTGTGTAAAATGGACAAATAAGGTTATTACAACTCACTCTGTGTTGGCAGGAGTCCAATTCTGATAAAGCTACACCTGTTAGCTTAGCAGCTTCCGATATAAATTTTTCATCGGGTATTGAGACTTCATATGGAACAGTATGCTCCAAAATATCATCGTTCCAGTGCGTTGGCTCCTGTTTACCATAACCAAAATATTCACCAACACTTCTAAAATAATCTACAAGTTCGCTTCTACCACTTTTAATATTACATAATATGGCGAAGAGAAGAAAAACAGGCGTTTTCTTCATTTTTGTGTCATTAATTGTTTAGACTGATAAAATATAAATAAATAGAAATAGCCGTTGAATAACATTTAAATAATTATTTGATTTTGCGCAATTTTTGGTTACACATTTAGGTTAGTTAAACCGTCAAACTGCGTTTGTATTTCCATAGAGGTAAGAACGATGATTTTTCTAGGGGAGAACGTGTGGTACAACCATTCCTTTATCAAATTGTATGTCGGCGACATCCGACTCGCAACAAGCATTTAGACAATTGTTGATATAAAAAATTATAATATTAACGCTTAATTTCTTCGTATTTTGTTCATAATGGTTGTTCAAAAATAAAACCGTTTAGAGTTTACTATGCTTATCTGCTACATTTATTTTGGCTGTGTTTCCCGCGAATTGTAATGTTGCCTATCATATTATCTGCCACACTTTAAATTTTTTAATTAAATTTCTACAGACTACAATTATTTTCCATATAAATGCAGAGAAAACGTCAACTTTCGTAAAAAGTTAAATTTAATTTATAATAGTGCGCTGGCACTATTTTAAACAAACAATTGAGACGGGTCATTTATACCTCCTCTATCAGGGGTACCTACTTGATTGCGGAAGCATTACTAAAAATTAGTGTTGTACTTATAGGTACTTGATTTTTAATACCTAGTTACAGGTGCAGGTACATTTTTTAGAAAAATATCAAACGATACAAGTAGCTTTAATAGTTAAGATGAAATTTAATATAATTTGCAAATTTTATCCTCATCTGACATTTGACAAAATTGAGTTGTCATCATATTTGAAGTACCTCGGCGATGCTGCAGCCATCTAAACTCTATTTGTTGAGCATTGAGATGGAACGTCAACAAACGCACGTGTTTGACACACCCGAGCGTGCGCTGTGATTGGTCTACGCTAGATAACGCTAATGCCTCATTACTTAAGGAGTAATTGACTCTCAAAACCTTTACTTCGCACTCGTAATTACCGGGTTAAGTTTGTGTGCTTTTTGAGCAGCGCTTATCGGTTTTCGGAGCGTTTGTATAGTGCCTGGTGCTTAATTTCCTAAAATGGAGCAAGTTGTTCCAGAAACGTGTAATCGTAGGGGGCGTCTTGCTACAAAAAAATTCTGATGGCGCAAACGTTAATTTACAACCGCAATGAATATCACGTAAATATACATTCAGTAAATCAACGCACCTGTCAAGCGTTTGTTTACGTTCTAGTTCAATGCTCAACAAATACAGCTTAGCGGTCGACATTTTTGCGTCCCCCGGTCTACAATGTAAATATTAGGAAGTAACAACACCATACAAAGGGGGTAGAGTTTGGTTTCCATGCATCCTGATTTTGTGCAATCGGTCATTAATTTTTGACGATTGTAAACACAACGCAATAACAGTATACTGTTTAATGCCACTTAAAATTACATCTTCAACCTTCAGCACCTGCTTTCTATCTCTTAGCGGCCGAATGATTACACCAATCTTCTACTGAAGAATGTAACTCAAGTTTACTGACGCTGGCGTTTCCGTACAGCTCCTATAGGTTATTGAGTGTCGCTGGCATCGACGTGTTCCACATTAATTTTTATATTATTATCTCCATGGACTGTAAGTCCTGTTATCTTTTTCAAAATACAACATTCTAACCTTAATTTTGTAATGTGTTGAATTTCTATTTTGAAAATGAGGGATACATTTGTTCTACCAGACATACAACACTTACTGTGAGAACAGAGAAAATAATTTTCATAAAATATGTTTAATATTTTCATTGCAGAAGTGGCACTGAACGACTATCCGATAAAATAGTTGTCATATCAATTATAGGAAAAAGTGCCTACAATGCTGGCTTAAAAGTAAAATCCATTGGCCGCATGTTTTCTTCTAATGTTAATAGAGCAGATGAAGTAAGTTTTACGTTTTAAAGACAGTTTTATATGCAGCAACCATAAACTTCTTTCAGTATGCCATCGAAGGATTTTACGATGAAGAAAATCAGATTATATATCTTCATGTACATAGTTTATTAGACACAGATGCTTTAATTAAACATTATGAAAATGTAGCAAAGCGATGCCTCGATGAGAATAAAAGTGATGACTTTCTAACTGTTTATAACGAAATTAAAAGCACATTTGCTCATATTTTGCTAGTATTGTTCTATGTAAGCCACATTGTTGTGTTGTCTCACCCAGGCTCAACATTTGATGTTAATTATATCCAGTATTTCAAAGCTATTGATCAGCTACGGTAAGCCTAGTTGGTTAATTTTAAAAAGAAAACTCTAATTTTTTATTTACTAGGCAAAAATTAGGAAATCAAATATCAGAGGTTCTTAAAAATATAGAAGGCATAAGTCCAGAGTGGATTAATAATGGTCGACCTTGTACTCCAAGGCTCTTGTTTTTCTTTGAACGGTGTCCAAAAGTTGTGGAAAACATTAAAAAATTGGAACATGATATAGAAGATCGTATTTATCACATTTTAAGAAAAATTCGTATTATCAGCAGTACTAAGTAATATTTGAATGTGTGATATACAGATTGTTCATTACAGTAGACATACTACTAGGATCGCTGGAATGGTAAGAGGTAGAAGGTCAGATAATGTGAAAAAAGTTATCTGCTAAGCGTGTACTTTAAAGCTATATCGATTTGCCAAAAATATACATAATTTGCTAGATAGAGCAAAAACTGCTGAACTAAAAAATAAATAATACCTTATATTTAAATAACATCTAACAAGAACTAATGATTGGCGAATTTATAAGATATAAACAATTAAACCACTTTTAGATTAGTCGTGAGAGATTTGTATATTCAGATTCCAGTTCAGTTTAATTCTTTTAAATTTTATTTTCTTATAGTCTTAAATTTATTGCGGTTTTAGAAAACAGATATATTGTCCAAAACAAGCTATAAATCAGATGTGGATGCCTTTTAAAAAGATTTTAATTGTGCTGTATGGGGTCCCCACTATAACTTCTCTAGTGTTACAACTTTCTATTGTTAAAGTTAGTAAGTAAGATTAAAAATAAGAAGTTTTGGCGTTGTTTAAGTTCATTTTGAATCTTAAGTTCCCAATTTAATAGCTGTTCCAGTTTAATTGGAAATAGTAACAGCTTCTGTATATCATACAAAAGATTCTGCATTTTTTAAATTTTTGGATAGATATGACGCAGCTATAAAAAAATATAACACATATGTATGCTTGAAACCACTCAGAACCAAGATATTCACTTTCTATTTTGTTATTTTTAACACACTATTGCCATGACACAAATGAGTAAACAAAGTAAAGTGCAGTTGTTATTCAAGCTATTACACATATTGTAAAAACAATCTCTTCCATAGTTTGCAAAGATATTAGCAATTTTCTTCCACCAATCTCATGCTGCACTTGTTGGATTTTATGTGCTACATTTTAACGGCATGTTTCTTTTTGTAAATGATGTTTTCCACACATTTGCATAGAAAAGAGTTTATTGGGTATGGGAGATGATCTTGCTAGCTGTAGAATAGGACAATGAGTTCCTACCATTTTATTGCTAAAAATATTAGTTAAATATAGTCTCATTAAAATAACTTTATGTGCGGGTGCACCATCTTGCTAACGATAACATTTTACTTACAAATTTAATGGTAGATTACTCCACATGTGGCTTTTTTTAAATCTGAATTTCATTCCACTGACAAACTGCCATTTAAAAAAAATGGTTGACGAATAATGTTTACTTCTTTTTATTAATTATCACAGTATATCAAAAATTACTTACCTTGTAGTACAAAATTGTGTTTACACACTAACATAACGATGTTCAAACAAATAAAAATAATCGAATACAGGCCTTTCAGGTATTTTTCAAAGCAAATTGAAAACATGTAAGTATATATTATTACTTGGAACCTTCAAACCTCAGAGGAAAAACTGAAAATTTTTGGTTTGGTGGTTCTTGTACTGTAAAGTGTGTGCCATCATCAGTTTGTGATTTTGTTTAAATGTGATAAAATGAAATATTTTAGTCATGAGTAATTTTAAGCAAAAATTAATCCCATGCAAAAATTTAAAAAAGTGTGGGATATACTATTTAGAATTGAAACGATGTTACTATTTCTGGATAAATCGGAAGTGCAATTTAAACTTGATTTCAAGATCATAAAAAACAAAAATTTTCTTCATATAGTTTCCTTAAATTCCAAATAAATTGACAAAATAAAGGTTTTCACTCCTAAGTAACTGTTTTCCCATTTAACCGACCTTCTATCTCTTCATTTCAGAAATCCCTGTAGTTCATCTGTTTTAATAGACATTGCTTACAACTTCAAATATTTTTAGTACCTCATCGTTGTTTGCAATTCCGCCCAATGAAGAATTTGTTTATATGTCCCAAGAGGGACCAGTAGATCAGCTGGGACATGCGGTGAGAAGTCTAATATTAGGGTGTCAACCAGGGGCTGCTGTACAAGTTCAGGCACCTTACTGTAGTCACCCTGAAAGTGGCCGTAATTTTCAGAGCTTTCTACAAGTTCATGTTCAGCAAGCTCGCAATAAGGGCTTTGATGATAATGTAACTTCAAGCAGACATTCGCAGCAGCAACCAGCACACTTTGAGGTACAGTTATGCGTAGCATAAAAATGTTTGTAATTAATCTTTTGTTGTTTTAGCTTCCTATAGTAAAGCACTGGGCTGAAGCATGCCAGGGAATATACAGTATAGTGATGAAACTTGAACTTCTGACATCATTGTGCACAGACACACGGTTCTCAGAACAGCGTTGTTTGAAAGTATTACCATTAGCACTGGCTCGCTACCAAGAGGGTTTGCCAAGTCATTATACCAGAGCAGTCCATGAAGCCCGACTTGCTGTAGCTTTGGCTTTGTTTGGAGCACAAGCTCGTGGCCCCCTTTTTCAACAGTATAATGCTCAATTGGTTGCAGAATGTCAGGCATATTGGGAAAACGGTCGTCAGTTGTGTGAGGCTGCGTCTCTCACTGGCAATCCTTGTAATGTACCTAAACACTCTTCTGATCAAGAGCACTGCAGTGGAGTTCGCTATATAGGTTAGCAATATTTTATTTATTAACTAGTGATAAACATGTAGAGTAATACAACAGTATTTTGTATACTAAACAAGGTAAATTAAGAAGGAGGTTAGTAATTTTTGAATGTAGTGTAGAATTTGGAGTTCATTGGTAATTCATAAATTCTATTTTCATGTAATTCTCTACTGAACAAATAAGATATGAAACTATTTGCGTCTGTATTTCTAAAAGAGCATTATTGCATGCACAAGAACAAATGGGAAACTGAAGTTTCTTCAAAGATTGATTTGTACACTTCCCTACCCCAAACCATTAAGTAATATTTCTTCTATTTATTTGTTTGTATTTATTGACATGCCTTGGAAAATGATAATCAGAATAATATTATCAGACACTACTTCAAGAATTTTATGTAATTTGGCGGCTGTTTTATTAATGTTTCCAGTAACAGTACGTAACTGCAAACATGTTTTTCATTCAAAGCAATCTAGTAGAGTAAAGTCGGCATATATGAAATACCCATTCTTTAAATCACCATAAACTGAACCCTAAGGTGTTAAAGACTATAGTATTTTAATAATAAACACCTTATACTGTCTTCTAGTAGTAACATTCAATAAATTAAAAAAAAATTGTTTTTGGAAATTTGGCATAGAAATGAAAAAAAATGAATTTTTAATCGATGAATAAAACTGGAGGGTAATATGGAATAGAGCAAAAATACGCAACATCACTAATAAAATCTTTATCAACATTTTTATTGTAGGGAACAAAGTAGATAAACTATTTACAAAAATCACATACGAAAATGTATCCTTCAGCACTCGTACACTCTTCGTGAGCCCATCCATTGCAGATAACACACATCACCCATATTTCTTTGCTTCGGCTCATGGAGAAATTTTCTTGACAAAAAATACATTGTGCATCTTCATTGTGTGGCTTCATAGTATAAGAGCTTAATGGAAGATCATCATCAGACGAATCATCAACTACAATTTTAGATTCAGATTCAGAAGAACTAGAGGGGACACATTCTTTTCTGGGTTTAAGCTTCTTAGTTTTTATTCCACTAGCTAGGTCCAGCTTCATCAGTTATTTTTCGGGTAACTTTTTCTCGTGAAAGATCGATTGTTCTAATTCTTCCTTATCAGGTGTGGATGTAATTATTTTGGAACGTCCACATTTTCTTCCACAAGTTCCTATCTTCTTTACTAATTTTGGCACTGGAACTATATCATTAGGAAGGACATTGGTAGAAATATTGTTCGCCACATCTGTAGGTCCAATATCAGCAGCTAAATTTCCATGATCTTTTTGCACTTCGCCTGCAAACTCTTCGTCCGAGAAAATATCTCTTCTTACCGGATAGATTCCAGTTGCTGTAAAACCCTTGATAGCTCTTTCCCCAGACTGCACTTTAAGATAGGCTCTTCCTAATAACTGGCAGACATCAAAATGTGTTACTGCACGATTTTCTGTTCGCATGAAAATTCTCACCTCTTCATTATAAAAGGTTTTTAATGTTCCCATGACGGTCTTATCGAGAGGTTGCATTTTATGCGTGGTGTGTGGTGGTAAGCATAAAATTGTTACAAAGTTCTTCTTTGCTTTGAGTACCACATCTAGGTTCCTTGTATGGGTGTGATGACCATCTAACACAAGTAGTATTGGATTCGTTGATGAAGGTTTGGTCTTTTCTATGAAATGGTCGAACCACTTTGTAAATAAATCTGTTTGAATCCATCCAGATGGATGAAAAGCAAACAGGGATCCTGCAGGCGCCCCTTTTTTCAGTTGTTCGCTTGAATTTTTGCGGGGAAAGATGATCATCGGTGGCACAAAGTTACCTGCAGCATTCATGCACAGTACAATTGTCACTAAAGAGCCTCTTTCTGCTGACGTAAGTGCTCCTACTTGTCGCTTGCCTCTCATAGAAACTACTTCTGGACATCGAGATTGTACAATGCATAACCCAGATTCATCTACGTTGTATATTTGACCAGGATCATAATTTTTTTCCTCCGTAATCTTCTCTAGTAAATCAAAAAATTCTGATACGTTTTCTCTGTAAAACCGACTGCTCTAGCTATGGACGTTCCAGTAGGCTTCCGCAAACTTAACGTAGCCTTATGCCTGTTCATGAAAGAAGAAAACCAATCTTTTCCCGCAGATTCCTGCAAAAGTGAGAATAGATGTGGCAAGTTATTACGCCTAGCAAGTTGAAATGCCATGGATCGTACGTCCTTTCGTGTCAGACCAAAAAACTTCTGATCCATTATTAGTAAATACTGAACAAGTTCGTTTTCGTTTCGTTTAGGCGGGAAATATGGAATATTCCCTATTACCCGCCCCAGTAAATGTAAACAAAAACCGCTAGCAAATGTTTTCTAACAAAAATATTGGATTAAATTGTCGATAGTTAAACTGATTTATACTTTAACAAACTCACCTTCGTATAAGAACAATTTATTTTTCACACTTTCAGACACAATACGTTTATTACTGTCACTCGGCAGAAACTGTGAATAAGCCAAAATCACAAACTCACGTTCTGCAACGAAATGCAATTTTACCGGCCGAGTATATTTATATCAGCGATTCAAATTACAAAAGGCCATGCTAATATTATCAGCGTTTAACAGATGGAACCTCCTGTTTTGAAAATATCGGGTGTTCCATAATACCCGGTCTATTCCATATATGCCGACTTTACTCTACTTATGACTAGCCCCGTGTATTACGAGGTTCCCAGAGAACTTGTCTTTGTTTGCACCTCAATCTTCAATTTTATTTTTCTTGCCAGTGATTTACTTTAAATGTCTTCTTACATTCTCAAAACGTTCATTATTTTTTCAGGCTTTTCTTCGCCATTTTCTTCCTTTTGTATCTAGAGTATATATTGTATATAGTTTTAACAGGGTCCTAGACTATCTTGTACCTGAGTTTTCTCATGGGGCTATACCTTGTTCGTCATTCGTATAGGCGGAGAAGCACATCTAATTTCTATATATCTATGTTCTATGTATTTCTTAGCATGTACCCTTTCAAGTTATCAATGGTTCCAAAGAGTTATACCTATGGTACTGTTTTATTATTATATTGTTCTTTATTTTCACCTTGTTTACTACTAATTAGGTATATGATTTTTATTGGCTTATATTCAATTCCCCTTGTTTGTATTCCTAATTTATTTTTATACAGATCAAAGATATTAAACAAATGTACAGAGGGAACAGGACCTTCGTCAAACAATATGAAAATTTAACCAACTCAATTTACACTTCTAAAGAACTACGCCAGAGCTGCAGTATATCTCCTCCCCTTCTGTTCAACATGTAATAGAATGTGCGTTGAAAGATTGAAGAAGGAGAATACATGAAATGGGAATTTCTGTTAACGACCGTTGTCTATATAAGTTACATTTCGCATAGGACCAAATTGTAATGGCCTAAGATGCATATGAAGTTGAGTTTATGTTGTAAAGATTATATCGAACATTTGAAGAATTGAGGGTAAAAGTAAATTCTAGTGAAACCGACTACTTAGTGACAAACTCTGAAGCAAAATTTACGGTACTAATATCAATTAATTATTATTAATAATGTAGCGGATAGCATTTGCCATTATATGTATATTATTACCGATAGTCGGACTTTGGGACATTATGCTCATAATTTTCATTTTTAATCTATACTCGCATAAAGATTTCATGTTAAATGTAACTAAATGCTAATGAATATTAGTTGGAGTTTGGAAATCACGCTTCAATGATCTTGGGAACGGCCGTTCCGTCACACATATTTATTTTTTGTAAAGGGGCTGTCCTTTACGGGTACACTTAATTTATGAGGGCAACAACCACAAAATA
>JABXWE010010632.1:0-30758 GCA_014611495.1 Limonius californicus | reverse complement strand
TGGTTTTGTATATTTCACGTATATTTCCGGACTTGACGTCATAGCAAGCGCCATGCGTTTTCCCGCATATTTTTTTATTCAGATTTCAAAGTTAGATTTAAAAGATATAAATACTTAATATATGAAAATTTTTGGTTCGCTTAATTCATTGGGCGCTCCAGAACAAATTTAGACCTTTTTAAAAATTAGTCAAATACCCTATTATATATAATCCATACTAATTTTTCATTGACCATCCTTGGAATTTTGGAATCCAATTTTCTACGTAAAAACCTGGTTGCGTTCTCATCGATCCGCTACTGACCAGCAAACTAAAAGAGCAGGGGCAAATGATAAAAATGTGTGTGATCCTATTTGGGAGTTTTTGTAGTACACCATAAGTGTACTACACAATAATAATATCTTCCTGATTTTCATCTTTTTTTCAATTTCTTTTTTTGTGTTCGTTAATATTTTGTATAGTAAGAATAAGAAAAAATAAAAACTTACATGGAAAAAAATAGTTTGCTGAAAATAGGACTTTTTTTGCTCCCACTATGCGTTCCCTTACTTCTTATTTTACCAATACATCACTGCCTACACTGAATTGTTTTTGATTATTTATCAGCATTGGTCTCATCACATGGTTAAAACAACTAATAAATCAACGCTTTTTAGGAGCTGGAGTTATCAGTATTAAATTTTATACAGCCCGCACTAATTTGTAATAATTTAATAAAAAAAAATTACTACATAATTCTTAATTTGCCGTAGAAAACGAATTTCCCATAATAAAATTACAAAAGATGATAAAATATTATACAAGACAAATTTTATTCACAACAAATTAACACACAGCTGTTGCTGGTCTAAACCTAAACATTACTGATTACGTTTATGTTTTAATACGAGGGGTATTTTTTAAATAAGGTCCGTTTGTGAATGAGAGTGAGAATGACGCGCGATCGCTGCAGTGCGCTTGCCCGTCTGCTCCCAGCATTCTTGGCGCGCGTTTAGACGCCATTTGCAGCCGTATCGTCTGAGCTATAGAAGTTTATAAATGTTCAAAAAATTGAGTCGCCCGCCGACTGTGAGATATGATCTGTAATTCGATTCTTGAGTACAAGAAACTTGGCAGTAAAGTTCGAAAGTGGCTGAGAATATTCAAGGACGGGCGGGTTAACGTGCATGATGAGGTACGCCCTGGCCGACATTCTCTGATTTCTGAAGATTTGGTTCGTGATGTTGACAACAAAATTCGAGAGGAGCGACGATTCTCGATTTCAAAGTTATCAATTGAATTTCCACAGGTTTCAAAGCCAGTTTTGTACACCATTGTTTTGAATTATCGAAAACTGTGTTCTCGGTGGGTTCCAAGACTGCTTTCTGACGATCACAAAACAAAAAGATTGGGCTGTGCTTTATTGTTTTTGACTCAACACAATCAGGAAGGAGATAAATTGTTGGACCATATCGTTACAGAAGATGGGACTTGGGTGTCTCAGATAACTCCTGAGTCCAAGCAACAGTCAATGAAATGGCGACACACATCGTCGCCAACCAGAGTGAAAGCCAAACAGACCATTTCAGCACGAAAGACCATGGCAACTGTCTTTTGGGACGGAAAGGGATTTTGTTAGTGAATTGTATGCCGAGAGGCACAACAATCAATTTTGATGCGTACTGTGTGACCTTGAGAAAACTCCGACGTGCCATACAAAACAAGCGGCGTGGCTACTGTCTTCCGATGTGATGTTGCTCCATGACAATGCAAGGCCACATGTTTCTGCACAAACACAAGGTCTAATCAGGTCTTTTGGATGGAAACAACTGCATCATCCACCTTACGGTCCAGACCTTGCACCCAGTGATTTTCAGTTGTTTCGGTACTTAAAGGAGTTCCTTGGTGGTCAACGGTTCAACGACGACGAAGAAGTGAAAACTGCAGTCATGGATTGAGCTTCTTCACAGGCGGCAGATTTCTTTGACGTCGGAATTCAAAAACTTGTTGAGCGGTATGACAAATGTTTGAACAAAAATGGAAATTATGTAGAAAAGTAGATAAAAGTATGTAGAATATGGAAAAAAATATATTTTAATGATATTTACAGTATTTTTCTTCTTATTAAAAAACGGACCTTATTTAAAAATACCCCTCGTAGTAACATAGTCATCAGTCCCCATGCAACATAAAGGCATTCAAAGTGATAGCGAGAGGTGCATTTTGTTTCTATTTTATAATCAATAAAAAGGCAAATATTCTTAGCAAGTTCGAAAACGCGATGATTACATTAAAAATGATCGTACATTTGCAGTTCCACAATTATTTCGCTAGATGTTGTACTAGTCTATCGGATATAGTCTGATTATTAAAAGTTCACGGTTACTATGCCATTTGTATTGTATTTGTATTTCGATTGAGCGAGATCTAGGACGCAGTTTTCCAAGCATCTCTATGCACTTAGGCCTCATTTGGCCCATTGTACACCCTAACTAAGAATTTTGCCTATCTGGGGTAATTCCAACTCCAGTAGTGATTTTTAAGTGTCACATATCGCAGTAGCATACGACCTACGGCTTTACTTCTTATCCATTATGTTCAAATAAAAAAATACATCAAAGTTGGTCATAGAAAATTATATTACAGTATTTTATATGCTTTAGAATATATTAACTGGCTAACGTAGAGACACCATATTAATAAAAAAGTTATCGAGGCTCATATAAAGCAGGTAACATTATATCCACTACTCAATAAAAAATTTCCCTTAAAAATTAGATATGGTACACTCATACACACTCCCATCATTCGAGCCATCTTCATTTATGGGTGCCCAGTTTGGTGTAATGCCAGATACATGCAAACGAACAAAATTCAAGTTATTCAAAACAAAGTACTCAGGATTATACTAAATGCCCCTTGGTTTATAATAAGACCCATGAAATACATCGTGACCTAAATATACCAACCATCAAAGAATTCACATCTAAACTCTACACACGTTATCACGAAACACTAGAATTTTGCCAGGCGGCTCAGACGTAGGTACCCACTTGAAAGAAGAAACATTCACCAACGCTTGAAGAGAAAATTACCTCAGAACAGTATCTATCTGAACTTGAAGACAGTGATTAAGATTAAGTTAATGAGGGAGTTATTAATCCCACTAGTGCTTAAACTGTAGTGACTAGTGTTACCTCAGCTAACAATAGCAAAGCCCTTGCTGAACTACCTTATCCACTTAAGAAAAAGAATTTATTAACTCTCATAACCCTGCCATCAGTATCAATACAAATTATAACACGTGATCAAAAAGTTTTCAAATTAGAGAGGGGGCCTCTGAAAATATATTGCATATCTCATTTTAAACTATAAACAAATGCCCATTTAAACAACTAGGTATCAAATTAAAATAATTTTTTCATCTGTCAAGATCTTTTTAATCTGGTTGTTGTAATTTGTTTGTTGGCTAAAATACTTAAATAAATGTCTTAACTTGCTAAGTTTTATAATGCGTTTTATGTCAACAAAATACGCTTTGAAGTTGAGTTGACATTGCTTGTGTTTACATTCTAAGAAATAAACGCAAGGTACAGCCGGTACATAACATGACAGCTACGATATGCCTAGTAGCACTCACAGCCAATCTTAATTTGAAAACTTTTAGATCGCTCGTTATTTTATTACAAATACAATGGTTTTCACTTTGAATCATAAAAAATATATCATGAATCATATTTTCGGAATGGTATTCGAGAAAATGGGAAATGGATTTACAGTGCGCGGCCATGAATTTCGGCAACATCCTGAAATCGCTTTTCTTGAAGATTTTTATACAACCATTAGAAAGTGTGTTAATTTTTTTCGTGATACCGAAAGTGTCACTCAAAGGAGAGAAGTGGCAGACCAATGGTTCGTACTGAAGATGTAATTCATGATGTTCGTCGACGTATGAATGACAATCCTTCCAAATCTTTACGAAAACTGTCCCAAAATGTTGAATTATCTTTAGGAACCTGCCACACCATTGTAGAAAGGATTTAAAACTATTTTCATATAACATTCTAGCATTACATGAGTTGCTACCAACAGATAACAACAGGCGCATTTTATATTGCCCGTGATTTTAGTTTTAGTTTAGTCTCGAAGCATGACTTTGAATATTTACCATTGACACGATAAACGAAATATCGTCGTTGATACGGCAAAATTTCTTATGCTAAATAATGCATCCTGAGAGTATGGTGTTCCTGTATACAAAATTACCAATATTGATGATATACGAATTAATATCATTTATTTTATAAATACGAGAGCTATTCTCTTTCTGCTGATCCTAGTAAAGTAATACACAATTTATTGACAAAACACATTTATTTATAATTTTCAAAGTATTCCCCTCCACAGTCAATGCATTTTTGCATCCGTGAAAACCAATCTTCAAAACATTTTCACCAATCTTCCCGCGTTCGGTTATTTATTTAATTTTTAAATGCTTCAACCGCTTTTTCGATCGATGTAAAACGTAAACCCCGTGACGTATTCGTTACACGTGGAAAAAGAAGAAATCGTTAAGTCCTAGGTCTGGACTATACGGCGAATGACCCATTATTTCAATGTTTTGGGCATTCAAATGCACAGTCGTTCGAGCAGCAGTGTGCGCCCAAGCGTTATCTTGATGCAAGATGATCCTTCCTCTTGGGACGTTTTTCGCGAACATTTTGAAGAACTTGAAGCAAACAATCTGTAGTATACCATTCGGCATTAACAGTACGACGATCCTCCAGTGTTGCAATGCAATGTCCAGTAATTCTAAAAAATGTGGCGACCATCTTTCTGTTTCGGCTTTTTTCACGAACAACTTCTATTGAAGCCTATTCGTTCTCCAAGACCCAAACTGCCGACTGTTGCTTTCTTTCGGGATCATAACAGTATACCCAAGTTTCATCACCTGTAATGATGTTGTACACCAAATGAGACGATCCACTGTCAAAGCGATCCAGTGTAGATCTGCACCATGCCACCAGGTTTTCTTTTTGAACTGGAGTCAAATTGTGGGGAATCCAACGGGCACAAAGCTTACATACCATCAAGTGTTTGTGTAAAATGGTGTCAATTGCTTTCACACCAATCTTTAAAGTTGCTTGAATACTCCTGGCAGTAACTTGCCGGTCTTCTTCAATCATGTTTCGTACAAGACCAATATTCCTTTAGATAACTGCCGTTTTTGGCTTAGGAGCTCGAAAGTTGTCATTTAAGTAAAGTCGGCCACGTTGAAATTCATTGTACCACCGCTTTATGGTAGCTAAGGAACGCGACTTGTCACCAAACACTTGATTGATTTCCTCAAAACATTCTTTACGGCTTAAGCCACGCGTGAAATTGTAAATACTCACAGCTCGATAATGCTCTTTATTCAATTCCATGATTTCTTGGGGAAAGGATTACTTTAAAATAATGTATATCAAAAACCTTCAAGTATGTTTAAAAACTTTCACTATAATTAAACTTGTAAACAAATACGTTAAAATGTCAAGCAAAGTTTGTTTCAAAATATCACAGACTGCTAGATAGGCTCAGCTGAAAAAGAAGAGCCCTCGTATTTTCTTTATAAATAGCGTCAGAAACAAAAAGGTTTATTTAACCATATAGTCGCGCAATAATATACAGTCAAAGAAGGAAGGGAAAGGATTATTTTAAAACACGTAAAATTTTTAAAATCTATGCTGCGATAAGTGTTATTCGTCATAATTTCCAATCAAAATCTGATAGAGAAAATGACGTCATAAATAGCTATGACGCTCATAAGTGAATTATCTAACCCAACCATAGAAAATATAAAGATTTGATAGATGCGTAGAGGAACCCCCACAAAACCTTTTTAACTATTCACATGAAAACTTAACGCCTATTCCTGGAATAAAGAGGTATTCCATGAACATATTATCTTTCATTTGCGCCAAAGGCAGAATACTTGCTGAATATTACGCCAATCTAGTACGAAAACTCAGTGGCGGCTTGTACTAAAGGGCACAAGGGCACGTGCCCACCCAACCACCAAGATAAACAGAGAAAGAAATTCGCATGTAATTCAGTGCATTATTTTAATTTCATTATTTTAACGATGGTATCAAATTTTCCTTCCGCACCAAAGGCGCAGCTAACACGCTCAAAACTATGTTCCGGGGAACGCTCCGATTTGTGCCCCATGTAGAGGTGATTCGGTTGCCTATCGGTTATCTTCGTCATACGCGATATACCAGGCGAATGGGGCACCGAGCAGATTGTTCCCGATTTGCAGTCAACGTTTGAATTTGGACTTAGGAGCGCTGCTTTCGCGCAATCGCGCGTTTGAACTCAAAGACGAAAGTGACGTTTTTTCAATGATGGAAGTTAATTGTGTGCAAAAGGATCGACTGAACGCATTGGCGGTCCTATCAATAGAAAAGAAGTTCGTCCAGTCTATCCCGGATTTTGACAACAAAGTCATAGACGTCTTTTCCAACATGAAAAATAGGAGAATGGATTTTATGTACAAAAAATAGGTAAGTTTTTTCCCACCCTCTTTCTTAACTCACGAGCCGCCACTCTGAAAACTGCGTGAAAAGCTTAAAGAGATACGTCGCGATAAGTTAATCGCCGGGGTTTTACCACTTCACTACTAATCCTCCTCGAACACGTCTAAAGATGCAGCTGAGGCCATACGTGATTGCAAATTTTTTAAGATCAACCTCTCACTCTATATTCCCCTAGCGATTTTGCTTATTAAAGCGACAAAGAACGGGAAAATAATATCTGGATAATTCTGAATTGAAACGCAGCATTTTGAGTAGCAAGAAAAATAAATTTTTAAGGTCTGGAATTGTTAACATCGTCTCGAGAAGTGATAGATGTTATTGCAGGTTAAGTCGAAAAATAAAATATTATTGGTTACCGTTACTCTATTGTTTCTAATAAGGCTGAAAATATTTGGAAGTTTCCTCTTAGTACTAAATTAGCAATAATAGAATACACAAAAATTTTACAGGTTGGTATAATAATGATTTACTTACCGATTGTCTCGCTTTCGGATTGGGGACAGCTTTAACTTTATGCGCCTTCTCTTTTTGAACATTATCGCTTTTTTTCTGAGTGCTGGCTTCTTCTATCGGCGCTTTTTTACCATTAATGTCAGGGGCCGTTGCAGCAACTGTAGCTTTTAATTTTTGCCGATGTTCCATATCTAACTTCCTTAATAATGCTTTGTCGCTCGCCGTCAATTTAATTTCAAGGTCACTGCTTTTTATATTTTGCGAAACACGAGATTTCGATTCTTGTTTGATGACTTTTGCGACTGTTTTGATTGGCGTTTCTGGAAATCAGAATTTCTTTAGTGTTTGAATACGTTAAATAGAATAATTCAGACCTCATTAGCTATCTACTAGGAAACATGGAGAATTGCGTCAACACACCCACACTTAGGTCCAGTCATTCTGTAAACCCACACTCCATAGCTAAGCATGCATTTAGTTTGAAAATTATGTATTGAATGCTATATTTAGTAACAACACTGTGCGTATTTACCAAGGCAACGTATTGAAATTTCTCCAGTTTTTTTAATTTTCGAAATTCAAAATTTTATGTTCCTCATAAAAAGATCTTACCTTTCACAGCAATTTTCGTTGAGTAAGCAACATACTGCTTCACACCATCAAAAACAGTATACAATCTATCACCACTTTCAGTTATAATTTTGCTAATATCGTTAGATTTGTTATTTCCTTCAGTCGTAGATGTTTTCCTAGCAGTAGCTAGACATTCTTCAGATAAACTTTTAACACTAGAATTTTGCCAAATTTCCTTCCACGCGGTTTCTTGTAATTTCAATCCAGCCTGAGCTACCACTTGTACACCCCGAATAACTCCCAGAATATCCCGTGGCAAGGACATATTATGAATCTAAATGTCGGAAACCATAGAGAAATTAATAACAAAAATAAAAACTTGGGCAATACGGCCCTGTCTACTTAACAAAATATTTACAATACGTCTCTGGAGTTACCATATGGCTGTTAATGAGCGAGTTGAGGAATGACTCTTATTATTGCAATTAAGCAAACATTTATGTAGAAAAACTATTTAAAAAGTTACAGACTGCTTTGTGCTAGTGCGTTATAGAAAAAATTAGGTGTATTAGTTGATACTTTGTTAACAATTTCGATGTGGTTAAATTCGAGGTTAGGAAAATCAGAAAACAGTTGAATTAGCAATTAAACGGATTATTTATTATAATATTATCTTCTAACTCTTTTACATACCAAATTAAGTAAGTTTCTTGGGGGAAAAATATGTGAAATTGAACATATGCGATAAACAGTAGCCTTGAGTATCAAAATAATTTGGCGTGAATTAAATATAGTTCATTAAAATACGATGTGTACTAATAAATAGCCAAATTAACATCATATTATAATAAACAAATAAAAATATTTTAAAAATTATTAAAATAAATTAAAAAATTGGTTTTGAGTTTCCGTAACACTTTGGAGTCGATAATGCAGGAACCGCCACTGTCACATTACTGACAGCTAAAAATGAAAACCATTGAAATATAATACAGACTGGAGTGCGAAGTCGATGTAGCAAGTGGATCGGTTTGCTAGAAGAGCTCGCTATTTACGGAAGTCCTCTAGTCTTGCTAACAGGTATACATAGGTGCAAAAGGCATTCAAGCGAATTCAGTGTAATTTTATCTATAGTAATACGAGGAACGCTTTGAATTTATCTGTGAATTTACGAAACTTTCTGGCATAGCGACGAAAATAGACAGATGATAAGTTCTAACATAACAGTTTCTGTAAATGCTTACGAATTAATTAACATAAATTTCGCACATTGACGTACTATAAATTAATTGAATGTACCTGTACGAATTTTAAAGTTTTGGAAAGTGATTGTGAAAATCATGTACCATCGTGATCCAAAAAAACTAGGACATCAAAAATTTAGCTTTGTAAATCATCTTCTCAGGTCTCATTTAAACAAAAAAATGTCGTAATAACAGTTGCATTCACAGTTGCATTTAGATAGATTTTAAACCATGCCACAGTTAAATGCATTTCAAAAAGCAATTATCGTAACCCGATTGATCGATTGCGGAAGCATAAAGGAAACTTCAAACGAACCCAATGTTAATAAAAACACCTTTTTACTGGCCAAAATGAAGATTCGTGAAAATTGATTCATAAACAGAAGACAAGGGTCAGGTAGAAACAGAATTTTGGATGCACATCAGGACAATCAACTGGTAGATTTTCTTGGAGGAAATCCTTTTCAAGCAACAATTAGGGCTTTTCCAGGATCATGTTACTGCTCGACGAAGAATTGGAAAAAGTGATTTATTTAATCGGTGTTCGGCAAACAAAATTTTGTTAACAGACGCAAACAAACAGTTTAGGATGGAGTTTGCTCAACAACATACATATGTATAGGACATCAAAATGACTTTTGGGAGAGTGTTGTGTTCTCTGATGAAAAAAACATTTCAGTCATATCATAATGGCACTTTAAGAGTTTATCGGCCAAAAGAAGCAAGATAGCAACCTTTATAGTCGCGAAAAGTAAATTCAGCTGCTCATTTTTCGGTAAACGTTTGGGGATGGATTAGCGCTAGAGGTCCAGGCGTATGTGTAATTGTAAACGAGAGACTAACTCGTGTCGTGTATCGCCGGCTTTTGGAATAATGTTTACTACCTTCTGTTCAACCGGTCCTCGGAGACAGTTCTATTTCTCAACATGACAATCGCCCAGTCCATAGAGCACAGATAGTCCGAGAGTTCATTAACGCTCATGGCATAAATGTATTACCTTGGCCATCGAAAAGTCCAGATTTAAACCCGATTGAAAATGTGTGGGGAAGAATGACCAATTTAATGTACAGAGATACTTTAGACCACAGAACAGCGAAGAATTGCAGCAAACCATTGTAGAAGCATGGTACCAAATTACGCCTGAATTTACTAACCAATTGGTGTTGTCCATGCCCAGGCGTTTACAAAATGTAATAGACAATAATGGCGAAATACCAAAGTATTAATTAAATAATGCTTTCAAATACTTTAGTTAACTACTTGTATAATCATTTGTACCATTAAAATATTTAATTTAAAATTATTATTGAAACTTTAATTTTAATAAACTGAACGCTGTTACCAACTCCAACAATAATTGTGGATAACCATGGTGATAATAACGCCCGCTTGACATAAATCATATCATCTTTAATCAGTATCCCGTTTACAAAGCTAAAATTTTGATAAATTAACTATTCAGTGACGTGCGACTGTCCTAGTTTTTTTCGATCACGATGGTACATAACCTTCTGCTTGACATATGACAGGACAATAAATTAGATTTGCGTGATGTACGCCCCTGCAAATGGTCATATTAATAAGGTATCTAAATTACCCTTTGTCAGAAACTCTCGGTATCTGAAGATAACTGTATATAAGTATGAGCGTAACTAAAGCGCGTTGTCGTGACTTTACCCGATAGCAAGATAAAACGCGTACAATAGGTAAATACTACATTTTAATTGCCTGTAAATTGTAAGAATAAAATAATCCGTTTTAGGACTTTACTATAGGTGTAGCTATCCTCCATTCTACACCAAACCACACCGAGTTTAATAAATTAAATAAAAAACATAAATTAACCTCCAACTTTAATTTTATCCATATCAGTTAAATAGTAGCGTGCGAATTAATTAGAATAGGCCATGCTAGACATCTAAAAGTTGGCATTACTGTTTTGCGACATACCACTAGTTGCAGTTTGACACTATGGCTATTAAATATCAATTCTTTGGTGAATTGCTGATTATTGTTCTCAGTTTGCTTCTTTTTGGATTTGTATTTAAATTGTCTTGAAGTCTATTTATAATACCCAGAAGCAGTAAAGTACTATATCTTGGATTTGACGGCTAGCTGCCTGTATTAAAGTGCTCGCTTTATAGACCACCATTAGTGCCAACTTCAAAGTGACCATTACAGCTTGCTCTAATTTGCCATTTCTTTGGTTGGAATTAATTCCAGTTTTCGTGTTGATCATCCATTTAACTGTGCTAACTGTTATTATAAATATAATTTTGTATACAGTTCGTTTTTCTTTATAATAATTAAAATTAAGTTGTTTTATTAAACTGCCAGAGACTATTATTTTTTAAGTAAAGTTTTGTTTCTATTTAAGCCGTTTACTTATTTTAGATAAATTGCCAACTTCGGTTCCTGCAACAATAATAATTATTATTTTTTCTGAGGTCATATTGAAATCGCACCTTATAACTTCACAATTGCGATTAAAATCCATGTGAACGTTCGTACGTTGTTTAAATTGATATGGAATGACCCTAATATTTGTTTGGTCATTTTACAAATCTTATGCTTAGTAGTATTAGATCATTTCCACAATTTTATAACCAATTACAGGTCATATTTTAAAGTAATTACACTTACAGCACGCCACCGCCAGAGGAACTATGAAGACAGAAAAGGAAAGCAATACCTATTCCAGCCGCGGACCTGCTCTAGGACTGGTTTCAATTCCGGCAACTCCTTCACGTACCAAGTTATTTCAATGGTGAAAACAAACCTCACGTGCATAACCTCACAATTTTATTCTTCTCGCACGTTGAATATAAAACCATATAAATAGCGCAAGTAAGTAGAAAAGCTCACTAAAAATATAACAAGGTCCTTTCTAACACTTGCAGTTGTAGAAACTCTTTAAGGTTAATTAGTGCAACTTAACCTAAACGTTACAATGGAGGAAGATAAAAGATTTTCTCACATAGCAAACGACCCCAAATTCCGTAGAATACCAAAAACGGAACGGAAAGTTAAAATAGACAATCGCTTCAAGTCTATGTTTAAAGACAAACAATTTAAAGTTAAATATACAACAGACAAGAGGGGACGACCTGTCAACCACACTTCGAATGAAGATTTGAAGCGGTACTATGAACTCGGCTCTGACGAAAGTTCGGCGGAATCTGATGTTGAGAGCACCGTGCAAGCCCCGGGTAGCCCTTCAGGAAGTGAAAGTGATCAGTCCAACTCCAACCAGCTCCAAATTAAACAGCCAAATGACAAACAACTACCTGATAAAGTGAAAAAGAAGTTGAAGAACCTCAACGTAGATTATGCCCGTGGGGAATCAAAACTGCTTTCTGAAAGCTCTTCTGATGATGAGGAGAGTGCAACTGAAGATAGTGAGGACGATTCTTTCGAACACGCATGGGGTGAATTAGACCGTGATGCAGAAAAATGCGAGGACATCACCCATAGACTTGCTGCATGCAACATGGATTGGGATCGGATTCGAGCAGTTGATTTGATGGTTTTATTGAGTTCCTTTTTACCACCTGGTGGTTTAATTAAATCTGTGAGGATATATCCCTCAGAATTTGGCTTACAGCGCATGAAAGAAGAAGAAATTAAGGGGCCTACAGAGTTGGTGGAATCAAAACCCACTGATGATAATGAAGGCCATGAAGGGTCCAAGTATCACATGGAAAAACTCCGACAGTACCAGCTTAACCGTCTCAAATATTATTATGCAGTTATAGACTGTGATAATGAAAACACAGCTAGTAAAATTTATAATGAATGTGATGGTATGGAGTACGAGTCCAGTGCTACAAAGATGGATTTGCGCTTTATTCCAGATGATATGGACTTCGATCAAGCCCCTAAAGAGGCTTGTGAAAAATTGCCTGAGCAAGGCAAATACCAACCAAGATTTTTCACAACAACGGCACTCCAACAAGCTAAAGTTGATTTGACTTGGGACGAAACTAATCCAGACAGGATTGAAATAACACAAAAGCTGGCTTCAGGCAATGTAGATGATATTGCTGACGGAGATTTGCAAGCATACTTAGCTTCAAGCAGTGGTGAAGAGGATGCAGATGAAGAACGGAAAGTGGAAGATGAAGATTCTGACAAAGAATCTAACATTAATAGTATTGATAAATATAAAGCCTTATTGCAAGATATTGAAACTAATGAAAACGCAAAACACAATAAAGATGTAGAGATGGAAATAACATGGGGAATCGACTTGAAAGGAAAAACAGAAAAATTAGTAAAGAAAAAATTAGATGAAAAGGAAGAAAAAACACCATTCCAACAATACCTGGACAAACGCAAGGAGAAACAGAAAGCCAAACGAGAAGAGCGTAAAAATAAAAGGGAAAATGAAGAAAACCCAAGTTCTGATGGTGATTCTGATATTCCTTCAGATATTGATATGAACGACCCCTACTTTGCTGAAGAATTTAATAAACCTGAATTTAAACAAAAGAAAAATAAAAAAGCAAATCAAAACATACAGGAATCAGATAAAGATTTGCAAAAGAAAGCAGAACTGGAGCTGCTTCTCTTGGATGCTGATGATGATAAGAAACATTTTAGTTTACAAAAAATACAAGCAAGAGAAAATGATAATAAATCAAAAAAGAAAAAGGAAGAAGTGGTTGACCAAGATCAAGAAGACAATTTTACAGTAAATGTAGGTGATGAACGCTTTTCAGCTTTATATTCCAGTCACCACTTCAATCTAGATCCAACAGATCCTCATTATAAGAAGACCAAAGGAATGGAAGCTATTGTAACTGAAAAATTAAAACGCAGAAGTGAAGGTAATACTGAACGTAAACGATTGAAAACTGACTCTACTAAAAAGGATGCAGAACTTAGTGTGTTGGTGAAATCTATTAAACGAAAAACTGAAGCACTGAGCAATAAAAAAAGAAAGTGATCGTAAATAATTTATTTTGAACGGTGTTGTTAGGACAATATAAAAGTGGATTATGTTCACAACCAGTAAACAGAATGAAATTAACAATTGCACTATGTGATTAATTTTTCTCTGATTTGTTATATTGTAATAATCATATCTGATTTTTCTGTATTGTTACACAATAATAATAGTAATAATAAATGAACAATATTTACAGTAATTATAATACAGTATTATAGACAATTTGACTACATTGTCTATTGCAGAACACGCCGCACACAAATAATTTATATTTTAATTAAGCACACAGTTTTTGTTTTATGTTTTACATACGTTAATGACTTATTGGTCGACATGACCTATGGGGCCTTTATATAAAAGATTCTGCCTTACTACATTTGAACAAAGTAGGTATGCAGAATGATCAATTTATGCAACACCCTGTCTTGAAACATTTAAATTGCAAACACAGAATGTTCCAGATATCACTACACTGAAACTCGCACCGTACTATTTGAGATTTCAGGCAGGAGTTTACCATATAAAATTAACTTATAAATACTGACCCCCTTAATTATTTTAGAGTAAAAGATGATCTGTACAACATTAAAAACTGTGACAAAACAAGATTTACTTTTTCAAATCCTACCTACATTCTTATAAAATTTGAAAAAATTACTGGATATTTTATGAGTGACTAACCATGACTGACAACTAAAAACAACTTGTTAATTAATAAATACACTCACTGGCACAAATTTCGATCCATCTATAATGTTTATCTTAACTTGTTTTCTTTTGAACACATCTTGTCAAATACCCTTTGTTATCGTGCTACTACTGATAAACTACTTTGTTTCATTATGACACCAGTAAAACAATAAAAGATAATGAGTAAAAAAGTATTATTATGATATCCGATTACATTTAAACGGTTTTTACGAATCTGGTCTTTTGTTGTTTTCACTTTGTGTACAGTATTGTTCGCAATCATGTTTAATACAGTTCAATTCGTGTTCATAAAACTTAAATTAATTTTAAATCCAACCGACACTGCCAGAGCTACTGCTTTAATTCAAGATGGACGATCGCAGTACTACGTAGCTCGGTTTCTATTGCACAAGATGTACTTTTACAAGAGCTGTAGAACGATATCGTGAAACTGGAGGCTACACTAGACTCCACGGTTCAGGCAGAAAAAGGTTTACAACTGCTCAAGACGACCACTTTCTCACCTAGAGAGTCCCAAGACACAGGGACATCACAGCAGTAAGTGCACGGAAGGCGTTGGAAGAGGTACGTGGTGTAGTAATTAGTGAAAGAACCGTAAGAAGAAGATTACAGGAACACGGCTTGAGTGCTAGAAGGGCAAGTGGCCCACAATTGACCGGGAACATCGAGTGCAGCGGTCAAGCTTTGTCCATGAACACCAAAACTGGGGTGTTAAGGAATTGGGCCATATTGTTTACTGACAAGGTGAGGCTTTGTCTGAGATCTCCAGGTGGACGTCAAAGAGTTTGGCGACGGACAGGTGAGAGGTTTGCCCGATGCAATATTGCACCTAGAATTAGTTTTAGTGGTGGTTCAATCATAGTGTGGGGTGGGATTAGCATGGAAGCCCGCACAGAATTGGTTGTGGTAAATGGAGGAGCTATGACTGCAGACAGGTACATTACAGACATCATAGAACTATATGTTGTGCCTTTCGCTCCATTAATTGGTGAAAATTTCATGCTAATGCATGACAATGCTCGCCCTCACGTTGCTCGAATCGTGGATGGATATTTAAATGAAATTGGAATTCACCGAATGATTTGGCCTGACAAGAGTCCCGATCTTAACCCAATCGAACATGTTTGGGACATGGTGAGAAAGCGAGTTCGACCCCGAATTCCCGCTCCTGACAACTTGCAAGAGCTAAGTGCTAAGAGCTAAGCTAATTGACCATGATGCCATTCGACACTTTATTGAGGGAATGCCAAGACGAATCCAAAGTGTAATTCGAGCACGAGGAGGCAATACACATTAACGTTTTCTTCTTTTTAAATTTAAGATCATATTTATGTAAAATTTGCAATTACTATTTTATCCTCTAATCAGAACTATTTCCTTATTTTTGTTATTACCTACTTCAAGAAATTGAACATTTTTGGTTTAATTGCGTTACATTTGTATTATACACCTTCTGAACTAAAATAAAATTAATAAGTAAAACAAAAAAATAAATAATAAATAAAAATCAAATAAAGCATCCATCCAATTTTGTGCCGGTGCGTGTATTTAACATGTACAAATTTCCTAATTTCAGTGTTCCTTACACAGTTGTTAATTTGCTAGTAATTAGTAAAAATTGTTTTTCTATTATGAAAGTCATACCTAGCTATTAAACAAGTGAATTTTCAAATGGTTTTTCTTAAGGTTATGGAAAACAGTCGTACTATTTGAAAAAGTAGCCCCATGCGGTGTACAAATATGATATAAATTAAATCAATTGAAGGTACTTTTTAAAACATGAAATCGTATTGTGGCTGTTATTTAATAGAAATATATTATTATGGCCTTTAAGCTTTCGAAAGGTATGAAACTGTCACCACCTTTTTTTGAAGAGATCAACTAAAAATGACCTAATTTTTAAATAAGGAAGAAACCTACTCTTGTATATACCGTACCTCACTAACATCTTGTAGAGTACAAATCTATAATGATTTGTAGACTTGCTCCAACAAGCTAAAAAAATCACAGAGAACAATTAAAAACAAAGGAAACTTCCATTACAGTTTATATCCTTTGCGTAAAAAGGACACCACCGAAAAAGAGTAAGAAAATAAGTTGGCTAAAATAAACAGAACAAGTGGTTTCCAAAGTTTATTTACTTGAACCACATCATCAATCAATCCTATTAGAATATAGAATCACATTTAATACTGTGACCCATAGATATGTTTCTGCAAGGTTTCGTCTACAGTAAAAACGTTAAAATCCACGCAGTTTTTAATAACAAACAAATCATCTCTTTCCATTTTGCTCTAAGACAATTATGGATGCTAAGATTTATAACAGTAACATGGTAAAGACCTACATCTCCAATTTGAAACAACACAGTGTATGTATTCTTACACAGAAGGAATATGCGAAATGCAAAAACAATTGTCGATTTTCTTCTCATTTCAAACACTGTAAGGAATACCTATGTTAGCTTCAAAAATCAAGCAGTTTAGATAAATTGTAGTCATAACTGAAACACCCTGTATTTTAGCAAGTACTGTGCATACTGTAAGCTCAATTTTTTTGCTATTTTATTTGGTTATGATTCAGCTTCACACACCGCTACTCATTCAAAATTAAGAATAGTAAAGTGGTCAGCACACCGTTAAATGTAGTTCACAAAATTTAAAATGCTAGTTAACAAAAAAGAAAAATATAACAAAGTAACATTAACATATACTTCTAAACAAAAACCACTTGCATTTCCACCAGCAGCAGCAATAACACAACTGGCGCTAACAGAGACAAAACCTACAAGTACCCTGAGTATGGCAACAAATGAGAGCTACTTCTGCGAGTACAAACTCATCTCAGCCATAATTTGAGTCTCAAGGCGTCTACCCCATTTAAATAATATCTAAAAAGTCTCTTGTCTCTCACGAAACCCAACTGCTCGTACAGTCTTAAAGCAGGCTTATTGGTTACTTCTGTTTCAAGCACTACTTCATCTGCACCACCTGCTATCATCTCGGTAATAGCACGACGGACCAAAGTTGAACCAATCCTACGCTTTCGATAATCTTTGTCAACTGCTAACATTGCTATGTAACCCCTTTTGGTCGATTTTCTATGGAAATCTAATTTGCAAACTATTGCTCCAACGCATTTTTCTTCGCACATTGCCTGAAAAGATATATCAACAATTAGTATGTGTACAAATGCTTATATACAAAATAAACAATTATAAAAAGTATTAAAACACCTAGTACAGTAGCTCAAAGGTCTATTTGCACATATCAGTGAAGCCTCAGTTCGGTGTTGGTGACATCTATGCACACATATTCGTACAGTTTGAAGTCTGCGAGTTTCCAAATGGCAAAGTATTCAGATGTTGAATTGGCAATGATTCATGGGAGCCGGCAAGGGGGGGGGGCAAAAGGGCGCGCTTGCCACCCATGAATCGACGATGGGAAATGATCGGCTCGATGGACTGTACATCTTAAGTTTGCATAAAAACAACATTGATGCTGATAACTAAAGTTCATTCAAGAAGAATGCAATTTTTATTTATATCGTAAAAACTCTCGCTTATTTTTAACATTTTCTCTGTTAGTATAATTACAATAGTATGTGTATTATTATTATTTTCTATGAAGCTTTCACAGACCTTAGAGGCCCATCGCTTTGGTGTGAGCCAAGGCTAAGCTAGTTTGTTCTATGCACAACAGGGCCTGTGTGGATGTTTTTATTTATGGCCTTGTTACTACTCTAACACGACGAGTGCTCCAAGAGCAAATGGAGACCGGGACCCAGTACCGAGCACCCAGGGAATTAGAAAAATTTCCGACGCTGGAGTGATTTGAACCAGGAAGCGTTTGAACTATTACATCCAAAGGTTGGGTCTCTTATAACTGAGCCATCCCCACCCATATAGTATGTAAAATAATAGTTATTTTTAGAATTTTCATTCAGTATACGATTTTAATAACCTATGAATAACTACAAAAATATATTGTATTTCAACAAACAACAATAAATCGACAAAGTTTTGTTTGCGAAGTTTTACACAAATGTTGATCGTCATACATATATCAGGAAAATAGATAGTCATCCTGGTCATCAGTGACGTATTTAAGGGGGATGGTTAATGGTGCATGGACCACCTCGTTAATCCCCTATTACGTCTTATTAGATTTATTCAGCTTTCTAAAACAAATAACGTACAAAAGTCGTTTAAAATATATTAGATGCCGTATAAACTTTGGAAAAACCCCTTACCGCCACGGTATTTAGAACACCTAAATCCATATTTCGGCAACTAAGCTGCCATCTTCATTAGGTATTCCTCAGCCAAGTTACTTTAGTTAAGTCCACGTTGCTACTGAAAATGGCAGCTTAGTTGCCGAAATACGTATTTACTACAGGGGACTACAAACTCAGAGATTCATTTCTCTCCAACCGCTCCTGTAGAGTTAAAGTCTTCGACTCCCACTCCCACCCCATCGACCTTCTCTCAGGCGTCCCCCAGGGTTCCATACTTTCCCCCCTATTATACTCCGTATTCGCCCGCGACTTCCCAGTCACAAACCCCACCCGAACCAAAACCCGTTTTTTTCGGGGATGACACCGCCATTTGGACTTCCCAAAAAACCTCCCTTTCCGCATCCCGCGAAATCCAAGCTGCCCTCAACCACATCCTCCATCTCTGAGTCCCCAGACTAGATCCAACCAACATAAATATTTCTGCCCACAGTCAAGCAATCCCCCTTTCAAACCAAGCCCCCCCTATACGCCATTCTCAAACCCCATCTCCTCCATTAAATCGCAGCATGCGAAAGGCAAATACTCCGTTGCATATTCCGTCTTCACAGAGAACACCCCAGCCACTTAATCCACATCGACACCGAAACCACCCCGATATGCGACCGCCTCACCCACTTTCAGCAGAAATACATTTCTCGTACTCCTCATCAAGGCATTCCTATCGCCAACGAAAACCTCTTGACCTCCCACAAACCCCTAAACCGTGATCTCGTCCCAGTCAGCCGTGTACTCAGGAAACCCCGGAGGAAACTCCCTCACCCCCCTTCGGCTCTCCCATCCCCGACAGTAGAGAAAGAACGAGAGTTCCAAATACGTTACAATACAGTTACAAACCGAATGAGCTGCTCCCCTGAATGCTCCAGATAAATGGCAATGATCAGCAACTTTCCCATTATCATCGTCATCAAATGGCCGTTCACAAATATGACAAATAGTTGCATCTTGAAAATTTTGAACTTCTTGATCGGTTAAATCATTCATCGGTTTTATAATTTTCAAATGATTCTCATATAAATTTCTAATATCTTTTTCTAAAGAATTATTAAAAACTGCAGCAACATCATTACCCCGATAGATTTTGAATTTGGAAAGTTGATCGTCATATGAACATTTAATGTAATAAGCGAACGAATGAGGTTGATGTTCACATGTAGTTATAGTATAGGGTTTTTCGAGATCAGACTCCGCGGTAGCAATAGGTTTCAAAATAGATTCAAAATCGGCATAAACCACAAAAGGTACTTTCATTTGCTTGCGATAATTATTAAATTTCAAAATATTTCCAGGCACAGACTTTCCGAAAAAATCTAACACTAGATCAGTAGTTGGTAATTTTGTATATACATAATTGCAATCATAACGTAAATGTTGTAAAAGCTGCTCCTGAGTTGAAAAATAATTCAAGCAGCACATTGTTTCCTATTCATTTTCAATACATTTCCAACATATGTAACAGAAAGTAACTGACAACAAATTTGCTACTTCTGAAATGCCTGTAGAGCGCATTTATTTACTATATTTTTTCGCATCGTGTTTTATTTCTATTAATAAGTTTAAATTTGTTTATATAAATACTTTTTTGTGCAATTGTACGCGAAGTAACAACTTCGCGTACAATTGCACAAAATAGTTATTTAAATTTGTTTAAATAAATACTTTTTATTATACATCATGGTCTGTGTTCTATTTCTATTAACAAGTTTGACCTTAACATTCTATATTAATAGGCTGACCATAATATTTTAAAGTGGTCTGACTTTGACGCAAGTGACCATGACATTAAAATAGACTAACCTTGAAAGTGGTTGGTGGGGGGTGACCTCGGGAGGCTCCAGAACTCTCGTTCTTTCACTACTCCCGACCTCCCTGGAATCCTCATTGACATAGTGGAGGGCACTCCACTGTCAATGAGGTGAACAGACGACCTCCGTGACAGTGTGACCCCCCAAATGTGGTACACGTACAATTACGTACGGCCATGCCACCCCCCTTTTTTCAAGATACCACATTTACCGCCCTCCCCTCCAACATTATAGCACTCTAACTAACAGACAATACTACACTTTTACTTAACATTACAGATACCCGCGGAAGCCACAAAACACCAGCCTAGCACAAATACCAACCCACCATCAGCCCATCAAGATGCCGCCAACCCAGAAGATGAAGAAACGAAGCCCAGGACTGAAGAGGCCCAATGCCTAGAACGGTCCACCGCCATATACATTTAACTTAACATAGTAATAAAATGACATGTATTATTTTAAGTTTTATGAATAAACGTATTTTTAAGTTAAAGTTCAAGAGGGATTGCATAAGGTGAAGAGAAGTGGGTGCATGAGACATGGAAGAAACGAGAAAGTGAAGAAGAGTTTACTACCCTATACAACCTATTATGTATGATGGAATGAAATTGCATTAGATTGATTGTAAAGCATAGACTATAGAGTAATACGAACCAGTTCTATACATTGTTTGTCATTCATGTTCACAAGCTGTTCAAGTAGGAACGATTTGTGAGCTTCACCAGAACGCGTCCGTGAAACAGCAAAAATATAATTGGCCGCGTTAAATAAAATCACATTGAAGGTGATGGATATGTGCACAAGCGTCAGTCAGATTCAAAGCAACGATATTATTCATCACTGCTACAGACATAATTTTATGGAACTTAGCGGACAGGGCACTGATATGGGTGAATAAACCCTAAAAATTAAATAGGCTTTATTTGAAAAATAATCGTTTTTAAAAACTCCCTGAAAACAGAAAACCAGTGCAGTTTAAAACCCTTGATCCGCTATAAATATTTTTATAAAAACGCTTTTTACAGTGGGACAGTACGCAATTTCATAATAACATCGTTACTTCAACATATATTTTATTATACACACCTGCCTAACAAAGAAGTACACAATAACCTCACTTCTGTTTGTTTACAAACAACAGCTGATATTTTTATTAAAACTTTGTGGCATACCTTGAAAATATTGAGTTTTTAACAATATTTTTATAAAATTGCTACAGAGGGACAAGGGTTGAATTCAACAATTTATTAACATAACCAACAAATTTAAAACTTGAATGAAAAAGTTTAATAATTTAGTTTAATCACTATTTAAAAAAACATTCCTAAAACAATCAAAACCAGCATTTTAAAAACTTTTTATTTCCATTTATTTATCTTCTCTATTGAAATATTCAGTTGCTTGACCCAGTCTTTGGTTTTCTTTGATGGTGAAATCATCTGCATACATATCCAGTTCTCCTGCTTTGGTCTTCTCTCCAAAATTCTCTATCCGACTCAAAATTACTTCAAAAGTTTCTTGATAAACATCCAGGTTGCCAGTTTTGATTAAAATCTTATTAGCCAATTCTGTTAACTTGGTGACTTCTTCATTTGAATTCAATATCCCTTCTCTTCTACGTCTTAATCTTTCAATAGTGGATACATTCTTATTCTTTTTCCCTAATCGGCTCAAAGAATTACTTATTGTTTCCTCTGGCTGCATATAAGTAATTATTTGTTTATAAATTTCAATTTCATGTAAGGGTTCATACACGGAGGTTTCACTATCACTTTCATTTGTAGGCTTAACCGTTTTTGTGGTCTTTATTACTTGCCAATCAATGTTGTCTAACCAATTATCGCGGTCCGGATTTTCATTTTTCCAAATAAAATGCCCGTTTTTATCAAAATGACCCTCTTCCAATTCTTCCCTTAGATTGAAAGGTGTAAACTGCACTTGATCAACATTCCTTGAAAATCCATCCTCCTCTCCTTCTATATCGTACTCATCTAAAATATTTTCGTTGTTCTCCACTTCATCATCTTCATCAGAGTCTAATGAATACTTTTCCATTTGCCTAAACCTATTATTTCTTATTTTCTCTTGAAAACGAGCGTTTATATTTCTGACATAATAATATTTGACAAGTTGTAGTAACCATTGGTAAATCTCAAGGCACAGATTATATAGGAAACTGCCTAATAAGATTTTGTAGCCAAGTTAGCGCCATCTGCAGAGTTGTTCCCTCTAAAAGTTTCGACCGCTGTCGGTTTTAAACCTTGCTAAAATTTGTATTGTGGCTGTAACACATGATCAAAAAAATTCAAAGTTAGAGTGCTAAGAGGTTAAGACATGCCTCTAACTTTAAATTTTTTTAAAATACTTGAGTAATCTAAAAAATGTTATTTTATAAAAATTAAAAATATGATAATCGTCAGGTTAATGCAAAAATCGTTTAAGTTACAAATATGACTTTTAGGGAAATCAAGTTTATAAGATGTTGCAAAAATCATACAAGAAATTAAGTTTTTTCTCAACAAAAGCTGTTACACAATAGAAACTTAGTGAATACAATGCAATATAATAAATAATTGCGGCACGGATGAACTTTTTAAGCAGAAATCAGTTAAATGCAATTAGTTGGTTTTTGCTGTTCAAATACGCTAGATTAGGATTTAACTGAAAATCGCATGCATGGACTTAGCCGGTGCTTTATGTGTGCCCATTTGGCAACACATACTTCTTTATTCTTCAGCCACACTAAATTTTTTGTCAACAAATTATTTCTTATATGCCCTTTAATAAATGAGGTGGATCATATATATGAACAATTTGTTGTTGTTGTTGTTGTTGTTTGGTTTATCAAATAATTCATTGCCGCTGGTCACCGACTGTGGCTAGAATAGTTAGTCCTGCTTCATGGCACTGACTTATAATTCCTTTCATAATCCTCACCAAATCAATTGTTGGAGTTGTACCCTTACAAAATGTATAAGCAATGGGCTGTTTCCATCGAATTACGTTGGCTTTTAAATTTTCAAAAATATGTGCATTTAATCCTGCATTAATAGGAACTTTATTCAATAAAGCCATCATTGTTTTTCTAATAGGCAGAGAAAATATCTTGGAGAGGGTTTTATAAGCCTTTCCACTTTGCTTATGCAACACAAGTCCCAAAACCTTATCGTCAAGTGTACAAGGCATACTCTGTGTGAACGATACACTACGTCAGAATTTAAAGTTCCCAAAGTAGCATTTCTACAAGCAAGAACCCATTGTTGAAAAATATCCATATTTTTCTGGGGGTTTAGAAATCAATGTCTATGAGAAGTTTTGTCTCAACAGCCAACCACAGCACATTTTCTACATTTACCCATCTTAAAAATAACAAAGAAATATAAAAATTGTTTGAGATTAATGTTTAGATAATTCTAATAAAACAAATAATTCTTACCTTAAAAAAGTGGGAAGTAAAATAATTAACCAACAACATAAATAATAATCACAAAAGCACAGTAAGTGGAGAAAAAACGGAAAACATAACAGCGACCAATATAATCTGTGACAGTGACTGAAGCTCAAGAGCGCGTGACTACGCCAAGCACGCTACGACAGAATTCGAAGCATGCTTATTTATAAAAATATTTTTTCAATGATGGAAGTAAATTGTGTGCAAAAAGATCGACTGAACGCATTGGTGGTCCTATCAATAGAAAAGATGTTCGTCCATTCTATCCCGGATTTTGACAACAAAGTCATAGACGTCTTTTCCAGCATGAAAAATAGGAGAATGGATTTTATGTACAAAAAATAGGTAAGTTTTGTCTTGTGCCTACCCTCTTTCTTAACTCACGAGCCGCCACTGCTAATCGCACACTGATTGTATAATAGTAAACCTGTGAGGTGATATACTAGAACCTACCACAACCCCAATAGCTCGCAGGTACTAGCCGGAAGGGTAGTGACTGCCACCACGCCAGCTGGTATACTGAGTGGAGGGTACATACCTGGAGCCTCGCCACCCCCGCTCCAATGCTCTTCCCGCAGAAGCGGGATGAAGTTTTCTGGATTAAAAGATATATCACCTCCCGATTTAAAAGTTAAATAGCTTCATTGGTTTCATAACTAAGCTTACAAAAACCCTTAAGAGGTGTCGCATGACGCCCGCTCCCCACCTGCCTACCATCACTTACTGGTTACTCAAGTGGACCGATCCCTCAACATGGTTGCTTTAGAGAGCCAACATACGTCACCAAATTAATAATATTATTGTTAAAGAGTTGGAGCATATTATTTTCATACATACATGCATTTGTTTGATTAAGAGTTATTCAAACGTTAAAATTTAAAATACATTTTTTAAAAGAGATCATAATTTTAGCGGTCAGTGTTGTATTATTAATAATTTCAATTTCATTATCTACTTTTTGTGCTTTTTAAGTATTTCGACGTTTTACATATCATTTTCAAAAGCGTTTTATATTGTAAACATTTGTAGCTAGGACAACAGCACACTGTATCTTGATGTCGGACTTCGTCCTAGTCTTTATTCCAAAACTTCGAATAATAGGAAATTTATGAGCGTACACTCACTGCCATAAATTTAACTTTTGTGAAAAAAGGTACACACCTTTCCAAAGCAGTTCGGCAAATTGCTCATTCATTAAAGGTGTGTTTATTAAAGTGTGTTTGTGAATTTGAAAGGCCTCGAGTATATCCAATTTACGTATAGCATCACAGAGGTGTAAAAATGTTATTATATTGCGTATGTGTTCTCTGTATCTGTTATCAAAATTTCTAATCGTTTGACCTATGTATACATAATTACACTGTGAACAGTTTAATTTGTAAATACCTGATTTTAACAAATCGTTAGTTCTATCTTTTGCATTGCATAAGGTGTAGAAAGTGTTTTTTGTTGTTTTATAAATTACTTTACATGTACTTGTTTTGATTACATATTCTGCAATTTTCTCCGATATGTCACCGAAATATGGAATTGAAATATATTTAACATTTTGAATATATTCTTTGAATTGCTAATTTATAATCTTTCTTTTGAAACTCATACAGTTTATGGTTGCGCTTAATTTCGTTTTCATACGTGAACCAACGGCAAATCAATGTTTTTAAGTTCCCATACTTTTTTAATTTTTGTCTTAAGAATATTATTCTACATTCAAAAACTAATAAAACAGGTACTCTTGTTACACCTGGATTAACGTAAACATTGTAGAGGTAACTGAATTGTTTTAAAAAATCGAGAAATATGCATGTTCGCTGCACTAGGGAAAAGTGTTTGTCTATGGTGGTTTTTATCGTTGCTTTCCACAGCGGGGAATTTTGTATGGGAGGTGTATACTATATGGGTCTAGTTACCGTCAGCAGTTGACCACTCCAGATAGAGTCGTTAGTTGTAACTCAAAGACTATAATGGCTTCACCTTTATTGATGGGATTTGTATTATTCAAAAACCGTACCTTCGCCAGGATTGGAACCCAAACCCCCCTAGGTGAGAGACTGAATGCTCTTGCCACTGTGCATAGTCGGTTCGTCTTGTACCTATTCAGAATCAAAGCTCTTATGTACATATAAAGAGTATTTATTGTGAGAGATATTGACCAAAACTTGAATTGATACGTAGGTACTACAAAGCGTTTTAGGACAAATGTACACTGAAATTTTTTTATCATTTTAATGTATTGTAAATGACATGAAAGTCCCATTTTTCTTACATCTTGTATATTAAGACAACACCACAAATAAGAAGGAAGTTTGAGCTACGAATTTATTAACTACTCAGTAGAATGATCAATTATTTGAAAAACAAAAGCCATACACCCAAAACGTAACACGGAACCATGACTAACTCTAAGTGAACCTTCCCAACCTGCAGTAAGTGCTTCAAAGTTGCTAGGTGTGCACGCACACTTAATGGTAGGTTTTTTAAAAAAATGTTTTACAACTGGACTAATTTTTAGCTTCTTAGATTCCGAATCCTCTGCCTGTTTTACATCTCTATCATATTTGTACACTTCATCGTTCGCAGCCAGAGCATTATCTACATAAGTTCCATAACACGAATAATTTAGTAATTCATACTGATGATCTACCTCGTCGTAAAATAGAACAGCATGTCTTGGTGATATGTAATTGCAGAGTCCAAAGCGCTCCAAAGGAATATCATTGGTGTTACCTTTCCCAAAACTCAAGCTGCGGTACTTCATGGCCACAGCCGCTGGGAGTCGAGGAGAAGCAACTGGTTGGTGTCCCATGAAACTATCGTTGCGTCTGACTGCAGCAGGATCCACATCTAACGTCCAAATATTATAATATCGATCGGAGACAACAGGACATATAATTGCCCGAGTAGGAATGTATAACTTGGGTCGAGACTTCCGTCTCTTTGGACTTGCAAACATTCGATTGATCCTATCAATATCGTTTCTAGTCAAAAGTTCACTGGGCAATAAAAAAGGCTTGCTCATCATAAATCTTGGAAGAAATAGAGCAAAATAAACTATACATGTATAGTTATTCAAACAGTTTTTTAAAATAATAGATTGACACAAATCATTAGCTTACAGAACTGTTTTGTTTTTTTTTTGTCAGTTGATTTTTAGCTAACTTTATTAATTTCATCTTAGGGTGGATTTGTGTACGGCGACACAATGCTATAGACAGGGCTAGGTATATTGCTGCAACGCTACCGTTTTTTAACAGCAGAAGCAAAAGCATTTAATTTGCCTTTGGAAATGACATCATCTTCGAATAAGGTGCAATGCAACATAACCTAACATCAACTGGTAACGTGACAGTAGAAGCGACGCTGTCACTGGCACTCTGACACCTTCAACCTGCTCCCCTATTGGTTAAATATCCTGTCGGTTAGGCCTGCCAATTCTCTCGAAACTACTTTTTAATTGCTGAAATGGAGCGCATTATCTTGTATTTTTAATTGCGGCAACGAAAAATGTACATCATTTTTTATTCTGAGGGTGAAGGAACTATTGCCAGCGACAAAAGAGTCAATAGACCGTGAATCTTCAAGTCTGTCGAGGCGCACTGGTAATTTTTCAGTTGCTTGCAGCTACTTAATAATGATGAAAGTATTACTATTAGGCCTGTATGACACGGCACAAACTATTATTCAGAATTTTGTTCAAAGTGTTTTTACGAAATTCTGTGTCATATCATACAGTAAAATTTTGTTCAAAACTTTGTACAAAATTCTGTAGATTCATGTTCTAAAACCTACAAAATTTTGTTCAAAGACAGCTTGGCGTCGATTTGCAAACGAGCAACTTTAGTGTTTAGTAACAATCACAGAGGGCACAGAAGAATCGTTTTACTCCGCCGGCTGACACTCCACGCACTTTTTCTTATCTCGCTCGCGGTCTTTATTTCTGCAGTGTGTTCGCTTTGTTGTGCGTGCATATAAAATAAATAAATAAAAGCACTATGAACTTATGCATTAACCTAATATGTATTATAAAATCTCGTTAGAATTCTACTTTATCGACAGTCACATGACTATTTTGACAGTTTCCTCAACAGTGTTGCCAACTTGGTGCATTTTGCACTAGATCTGGTGTATTGAAGCCTCATCTGGTGACCAAAATTGCGTTTTAGTGCACTAGTGCAAAATCTGGTGTATTGCTATAAATAGAAAAATATTTTTTTGCACTAAATTATAGATGTATCTGGAATCTGTGCTGGTTTAAATCTGTACTATTTCTCACCTTTTTAAACACTAGATGGAGAAGTGTGCCCGCCAGCGCTAATCCTGTTTACTACAAACTTAGCCGTAAGCATAGTATATTATGTATGTATGTGTCTGGCGGCGCTGTTCAAATTGAAATAGCTGATTTTGAATTCGCTTTAAATGTTTATATGCTTTTCTATGCGTGCATATAAATGTGGTATGTGACTCACAGTGGCTATTTCTTTCGGACTTCGGTTCTTTTACGTTGTGAGGTTAAGTGCAATTATTATTATTAACTGTTTTTGATGCCCCAAACCAAAATTCTGATTACGCCACCGTTTTGGTGCATTTCTGGTGCATTCAAATGTTCTATTTAGTGCATGCATAGTACCTATTGTTGGCAACACTGTTCCTCAAATGTCAACGTAATTTGCACCTATTGCGCATGCTCACAGACAGAATTTTGTAAACATGTCTGTTCCATCTTATACAAAATTTAGAACAAAATTCTGTGCCGTGTCATACAGGCCTTAAGCAATATTGAGTTTAGTAATAAAAATAAATCTTTTAGCTATAATTAAATCAAAACGTTTATTATTTATTATTCGTGCTTTGTAGTGTGAAAATCAGACAACATGCCGCTGGATATTGAATTGACCTTTAAAAAGTATTTGGCTTATTATTGGATGGACCCAAAAAATTGTTTTCTTTTCTTTCTTAGAATGAGAGAACAAACACACCCAACTTCTACAAAATCCAATTCATACGAGAGCTGTATAGCAATTGTATAGTCGCCCAGCGCGCACTGTTAGAAGAGAAGAGCAACTTTTAAGTAATCAATCTATTTTATCACCCATCACAAAAGTTGCCAGTGCGTGGCATACCGTAATGAAACTTCAAGAGTAACACCAGAATATCTAGAAAACCACCTTGACTTACAATAAGACTGGTTCAATACATGGAAAACACCAGTAAAAATAGAAAAGTCTGGACAGGCAACCTTCACTAACAGACGTGCAGTATGTCCAGAAACCAAAATCAACAACGGCCCAATACCAATGAAAACGAAAGGAAGAATTCACCTTGCCCAAAATCGCAGTTGCACATATCAAGGTTATGAAAAAGCAGTTAGACAAACAAATGAAGTAGCTAGTTGGTAGGCAATCTAAATTCTCTCCTTCGAATAAGTTTCTTTTATACGTTATATTAAAACCCATATACAGACTTATGGGATATAGCTAAGGGGATACACAAAGGTATCAAATACCAAAATATTGCAGAGGTTTCAAACAAAGATCTTTCGCATTTTGGTATCACCACAACTGTTACAAAAAGATTGAAGCGTCAATAGCCCTAGAATCTAGTTTTGCAACCCAACCAGATTATTGCTTTTGGTTTGGTTTTGATTGGGCGAAATTTAAGACAGTTTTCCAAACACATCTTTGCTCTCCAACAATATTTGGTTCATTGTACACCCTTGCTTGCTTTGAAAGAGCGAGATCTAGGACGCGATTTTCCAAGCATCTCTATGCACTTAGGCCACATTTGGCCCATTGTACACCCTTACTATGAATTTAGCCTATCTAGAGTAGTCTCAATTTTAGCAGTGATTTGTAACGTATCAAACATCGCAGTGGCAGGTGACCTAAAAGGATTTACTTCTTATCCGCCAGAAGATTTTCCCTGTCAGAAAAATCTCACCGCTCTGAGCCAGATTTAAACCCACGTGTCTTGGGTCTTAGACAAGTGTGCTCACTACACCACTGAAATTCCGTCGGGAGAACAGCGATAGCTAGATGGCTCTTAAGTCAAATATAACTTTACAGTATTTACTTATTATTGAAATGTTCGACATTTATTATGGTAACCCTAACCACCGTTACTGAAGACTATACAATATGTAATCAGTCGATAAGGGGCAACATACAACAAGCATTGTTATTTGTCTTCATTGTTGATTCAGTAAATTTGACTATCGGAAAGCAATCCCGTCGTAAGTCGAGCCATACCTACAGTGACATTGCATTTATCTTGAAAATTTGACAATCTAATCTTAAGAGTTTCATAATTTTTATATTAGAGTTAATTCAATTTGATCCACATCATTAATGCAATTTTTTTGTATTAATTCTCTAGTTCTTTCACAAAAAGCTTCATTTTCAAACTTTTTGTCCTGCTTGATTGATGTATTTGCATTGTTAAGTCTCAATGGTTCTTGAATCACATTTGTTGTATCTCTATATAGGGTGATTCATAACGTACGGAGGAGACTAAAAGGGTAGCTAAATAGAACCAAAGTATAGTTTCTTTCTTCATAAACTTTTGACCTAAACATAATAAGAAAGTTACAGCAAATTAAAGATGGGAATTTATTAGAAACTATAGTAGTAACTTACATTTTAAATTCAAATTGGGATATTTGAGAGTTAATTCAACAATTAGTTAGAAATTGATAAAAATTTAAGACCATAATAGTTAC
>JABXWE010010631.1:0-12443 GCA_014611495.1 Limonius californicus | reverse complement strand
GATTTCCAAACTGCCATAAAAATATTCTTCCGGAAAGCTTCTTTTAATATCATTTATGGTCATGTATGATTAAATATGTGTGTGGTGGTAGCTCAGTTGGTAGAGCGCTCGCTTTCTGAATAAAACGTCGATTCTGGCTTGGGTTCGAAACCCAAGCAGAACTATGCAGATTTATAAAAATCTAGTCTGCAACCCACCACACACAATTTCCCAATTCGGCTTGCAACCGTGGGATCTTAATGCTAAAAACCTTCTCTGGAATTTCTGTCGTTCGGATTCGACGTTAAACTGTAGGTCCCCCGTGTTTCGTGGCAGAGAAGAGGCCGATGCCCAGCAGTGGGACGGAAAGGCTGTTGATTGTATGATTAAATATCCCAGAGCTGGATCTGAATACTATTTATTGGCAAGTCATGTCACCTTTTTTATTATATTTTTGTTGTGTTGGTTACATTTTGAAAGAAGATTTTTAATAAATTCATTCTTTGTGTTCGGGAATACTATAGCAAATGCCTCGACTGTGATCCCAATCATACACGAAAGAACCCTGCTTTGACGTGCTCTATGAAACCTACCACAAAAGAATCAACCTCTAAGATATGATTTAAACATGCATGTATCCTTTTTTTAATAAATACAAATAATTACGCTACGCATATAAAACCATCACAATATATATGAAAAAACGACTTTCTTACCTTTTATACACAAAATACTTTTCAAAAAAAAAAAACTTGTGGTCGCGCCTGGTGCCACGGACCGTGTTCGCTCGCCAAAATTTTATCACACCACTCACGAAGTCCAGCACGGAATGAGACCTTATTCATCACTTGACCGAAAGATACACGAAGCAGCAGTAACAAGTACACTCCCGTTCAAAATATATTTGCAAAATTAGAACCGCCCGGTCTCTGAGACAGGGTCGCGACCACTGGAAGGTTAAACAAAATCACAGGTTTACTTACACTATAGAAGGTAGAAAAGTACAAAACTTAAAAAAACACATTTTACAGGCAGTAAACAAAATTCATCTTCATAGCATCAGACTTACTCATCTTCATCATCTGAGTTGCAATCAATCCACACAAAGAACAGTGTATTCCCAGTGGCACAATGATCGTGGGCCCACCTCATTTTTAGGAGTTTCTTCCTCTTATCAACCTTCCCTTCTGGAGCATTATCAGTGACTTCTGCTCTAGATCCATTACAATCAAATAGTTGTTTTACTAACTTTTTTTTATTCTCCTGTACTTTCATGTTACATTCTTACATTCTTGTCTGAGGGATTATTTTATTCGGATATTAGTTGGGATGGCGGATTTCCTCTTTTTCTTCCCGTTTTTGGTCTCAAGCCTTGCCCCAGCCTTTTGGAAAGGTCTCAGTTGTTCAGGACATGGGTAAATCCCCTGAGGTGATGTAGAAGGCATACAGACAGAGGAATTTGGCATCTGGCTTGCAGATGTTTCAGGTACCCCATATGAAGTGATATTACTGGTAGAGGGTATAGGGTTATCATAAGGGTTTTGTAGCCCGATTGTTGATGTTTGGGCTGGTCTGTCAGTCACATAGGACGGCATGAAATCAGAATCAGAAAAAACAAATCTGTTCATTGGTGAGATTCCTGTCACTCTAAATCCAGCCATTATGTTTGCTGGAGTAGCTGCCAGAGGGATGGTTGATGCTAAAATTGAAGGTATGTCATGAATCGTCATAGGGCGTTTGTTAGTGGCCATCCATGCTTCGCAAGCCGTATTAACATATTTTTTTAGTGGACCGTAAACACTACGGTCGAGAGGCTGCAGTTTGTGACTGCAGCTGGGCGGAAATGACAGTAGAGTCACTCCATTATCTTTAAAATAATCCAATACTGCTGCTGACAGGTGCGACTCATGATTATCTAAAATTAGGAGGCAGGATTTGAGGTTGAACACCTGACGTAGGACACAGGCAAATTTAAAAAAATTCTTTTCAATCATCCACCCAGACGGATTGGCATCTCCGCAACAGCCAATAGGGCCAGCCCTTAAAAAGTGTTCCTTAAAGTGGGGAATACAATAAAAGAGAGAATAAAAGTTCCGGCAGCTGCTACTGCGAGGGCTACGGTTACAAGTGTTCCTCTCTCGGCAGAAGTCATTTTCCCAATTTGCCTGAAACGTTTACGCCCAATGACTCTGTCAGGCTTCTGCCCCGTAGTTATTCCTGTTTCGTCGACGTTCCAAATGTCGACAGGACCTACTTTAAGCCTTTTTATGACGGTTGTGAGGTTATCGAAAAATGCCGTCACATTAGTTTTGTTGAAACTTGTGGCGCGAGCTAAGCTCGTAGCTTGGGGAGACCTAATTGAGAGTTTTTTTATGTCGTTTCAAAAAACCAGAAAGCCAATCTGGTTCTGCCATCTCATTGTCGGTTCAATGTTGAGGTATTTTCCTTTCACAAGCGACTGCATACGTGTACGCGAACCGTCTTACTTCTTTGGGAGAGAGGCCAAAATATATATCTGAAGCTTTCAGGAGATATTCGACAAGCAAATTCTCTTGGTTAGGCAGGAACACCTGCACAGACAACCCCAAAAGCAATTAGTAGGCCTCTTTGAATCTTCATTAATTTTTATGTAAATATCAAAATGTTATTTAAATTTACTCAATAAATTATTTCTTGGGGGTAACGTGCTCCTACCACCATCCCACAACCTTATCTGGTGGTGTTTGGAGTATCTAAACGGAAACAGTTTTTGAGCTGCTGCTTACGTCATCTTGGGCCGATGTCAACTCGAGATTTTGAGCTACGTCACCGTCCTCGTCGTTATTTTTCAACTCTTCACTCAGGCTTGCCCATTTCTTACAATAGTTGCCCAGCGTGTTGTCATTCAGGCCTATGGTTTTTGCAGCTTTTCTTGTCGAGCTTTCTCCTCGCTTCCCTTGAAGAACAGCAGTTTTCAATACTTGGAGGTCAAGCTTGCATCTGTCAGTTTTATGTTTGTAGTTCCTCACCATCTGAAAAACGCAAAGAACTCATGAGATAAATTCAGGTTACAAATCAATTACACAGTACTGGAGTTTTAAAAATGTGTGTGAAAAATGTGAGAAACAATTTGGTTAAACAATATCACGCTCACAATAATAACACAGACCCAGAACGCAGTTCTGTTGGGGTACGTTTACGCAGTGCGTAAACGTGTCCCAAGAGAACTGCGTAAACGTGCCCCATCGCCATGTTTGAAATATTTTTGAAACTACAGCAGCAAATTTTAGACTTTTAGATCATACAATGTAGCTTGTAAAGAAGCATAACCTCCTCTAAATGAAAATATATTTATCTATTCTTAATTTTTAAAGGTAAGCTCACTAGGAGCTTCGATACTAGCATAACAAAATTTACTCACCTTGCACAAAAACACAAAAATATTTCTCACAGCTAAACGATCACTCAACAGGCGGTGTGAATTTTGTGACGGCCTCCGTTTAGCAGTAGCACTAGGCACCCTGACTGGTGGCGCTCTAATTTCACTAATTCCTGAGCAAAGTGCACTGCGTAAATGTGCCCCGGTCTCCCTAAGGGGTGAGAGTTCATTAGGATCTGAGGATACAGGAACCAATGGTCTTGAATTGACAACCGACTCTATTTGAACTAATACCGTCAGCATTTCCTCGTAGGTCAACTTTGCACTACCCGGTGCATGTGAAATTTGACACTTTTTCCCACTCTCCCACAAACCCCCAAAATGAAGGGAATTGGGTGGGATAAAATGCCACTTAATGCTCTCGTAAGCGCAACAATTTTAAATCCTATCATTAGTCTGTAAGAAAAACTCATTTAAAAAACTTAATTCCTTTTAATTTGTACCGTTATCAGAATAAATTGTAGATGGTTTACCACGGCGTTACATAAAGCGTTTGAGGGCGACTAAGAAGGCATCCGAGGTGAATTCTGAGACCAACTCAAGATGGATACATTTAGTTGAAAAGCATATGAACAAATATAACCTTTTACAAACTTGCAGCCGCGTCCCGTCTGTCCCTAAGCAAGAGAGGGCCGGCATAGTCAATTCCTGTCGTATTAAATGGATGCGCGGCCTTGACACGATCCTCGGGAAGTTTTTCCATAAATGGTTCCAAGGGCTTTGGATTAAATTTAAAACATTTAACCCTCTACAACACGCACCATATTTCGTAACACGAGCGCACGCACCGGTCTGAGAGACCAATTTGTTTAAATAAATTATGTATATGACTTTATTACCAAGTGGGTAGAAAATACTATTAAACGGTTTATAATTGAGTACTACTCCAATGTACAACGCAAAAAAATTGACAACCAACTTTTAATCAGATATTTTACATTTGTTATCAATTCAATAACAGAAAACATTAAAAGAGAGAAAATAAAAACAAATAATCATATTAATGCAAAAGAAACTTAATAGTAGTAATGTGGTAAAGTTAATGTTATCAAGAGAACAAAAAATGTTAACAATAGTGCCTCCATAAACCCAGAAAAAATTCAAGAACTATCAACTACTTATTGTTGTCTCACGAGGCTGCAGTCCTGGCAAGTTGGTCGAATGTGTTCTAAACACAAGTATTTCTTACAAACGCAACAGAAGTACTTTGTTTTTCTATTTTTCTTGTGATCACAAAAATAGCATCTCCCTTTTTGCCCATCAATTCTAGGTTCTAGTTCTGCTTCGCCGTGTATTCCACATACTTCTCGAAGACGATTGTTTAAGGTTTTTGGAGTCGCTGCCCATGTTATACGTAATTTCTGGTAATCATACGCCAGTGCCGTGTAAAGTTTTTGATTGAAATCTCTACGAACCACATTAGATGTCTGATTATTTTCTGTGTATATGATGAACGAATTTATAGCTGCGACATTCATCATAGAATAGAATATGACCATAGGCCATCTTCTAGAGTTTCTGGCGCAATTATATTGTGAACATAGCTGGTCTACAACATCAACTCCCCCTTTCGTTAAATTGTATAGTTTAATCATCTCAGGTTTGTTGCTGTTTCGATTGATGTCGTTGTCTTGGTGCATTGTTGAAATTAGCAGTATGTTTTTCTTCTTCTTCGGTACGTATGAAACCAATGTACGATCGTGCTGGAAAGCAAACATGCTAGAACCAACAGAACGATTGAAATCTTGTACTAACTCCTTAGGTAATTCGCATTTATTTTTACGAATTGTGCCGAGAAGAGTAAGTTTCTTGGATTTTAGACTGTCAGCTAGAGGCATACTCGTAAACCAATTGTCCGTGGTGACATTACGATTTGATCCACTTATGTGTTTGCACAAACGTTCCACTACACATTTGGCACTATTATCTTGTTTATAAGGTCCATCTGGTTGAAGTCCAACGTAAACTTCCATGACACTGGTATAAAATGTCTTGGCATCACAAGCAGCAAAAATCTTGATGCCATATTTATTGGGTTTGTTGGGGATGTACTGCCTAAAACTGCATTTCCCCCTGAAAGCTTCTAACTTTTCATCAACCGTTATAAATTCAGAGTGGCTGTAGGCCTCCTTACAGTTTTGGACAAATAAATCGAATAAATTTCTTATGGGAGCTAGCTTATCGAGTGCCTTTCTTTCATCCCTAGATTCAATATCATCAAATCTTATGCATAATAGCAGAAATTTAAATCGATTTATGCTCATGGTCAGTCTAAATGCCTCTATACCAGTACCATCTACTTTCCATAAATCACTGGTATTTAGATGATTGGCATGACGAACACCAGCCAGATATATAAGACCAAGTAGAGCTTTGATTTCAGCTGCATTTGTAGGACTTGCATCTCTCTCTCGTGAATAGTGACCCGACACTGATTTTATTTTTATGTTCGTACATGAAACAATAATATCTAGCATATTATTGTCAAAAAAAATAATTCCCTATATCAAATGGTGATTTTAAAACCTTTACAGCTGTCTTAACTCCCGGAAAAATTTTTATAATGTTTTGTTGCCGTGTTCGGACATTCCTTGATCCGCAATGCTTGCGCCATTTACTGGTGCCGTCTTTTCCCATGTATAAAAGCTTACGATGAATAGATTCGTCCCGCTCGTCGTCAGCATCATCAAACTCTTGTTCTGACTCGGAATCGTCACTTCTGGTTTCAAGTACATCGACTTCCCCCTGGTCCTCTTCGTCGTCATACTCTGGATCGCTAGGCACCTCCTCATAAAGCCTTTGAAGGCGTTGGATTTCCTTCTCGTAATCACCCATTCTAAAAAATTAATAATCAGCAATTGACAAGTGCTGTAGGCTGCTTGAATAAAATAAAATAAATAAAGAAATAAATAAATGAATAACAATGCACTCAAATTGCTGATATAGTGGCTAACTCTTACCTTTTGTAGAAAAATTTCGGTTACGAAAAGAGCAACACGAGCACACGCACCGATCTTACAGACCGTAATATTATGCAAAAATTTAGCGCTTACTTCAACTAGCACTCTTGCACAACTGAATAGGATTATGTCACCGAAAGGTACTGTGAAGTACAGCAGCGCCACCAGCAGGAATACCGCAATATTAAAAAAAAATTGTAGTTGATGGTCCCTGAGACCGGGTGCGTGTTCTGGAGGGTTAAGGCAGTTACGAACTACTGCTTTCGCGACATTCATCCCGGACGTAGGCCAGTAAATCTGACATACATTTCCTAACAGGAGCTGAGGACTAGCATGCAGCAAACTCTTGTGCTCGTGTTCAAATATGAGCCTAGTAAGCGGATGTTTACCTGGCAATAGGATTGGATGTTTCGAATCGAATCCTAGATGCGAATATTTCAATCGTCCACCTACTCTCAAAACTCCAAGTGAATCTAAGAATGGCGAAAGAGCCAACAACTTGTGTTTAACGTTTAATTTCTTCGTGGATTCAAGTAAGGCTATTTTTTCAGAAAATGAGTCTTCTTGGGCCAATTTCACTAGTACCATTAAACTGTTATTCAATTCTTGAACAGTTAGGGTATCTGAGTGTAATGGTGCTTCTGACTTTCTTGCATTTTGATAAAACCGAAAACAATATGAAATCACGCGCTGCAATTTTACTAAACTTGAATATCGACTGAACAGAAAATGTTTCTTTATTGCAGTAACCACAATTTTCGGCTGTCCTTTCATTTCAGGAATTTCTTGATTGTATTCTACAGGTTCTACAATACAAGTTTCATAGGTTAAGGACGACAACCATGGGGGTCCGTTGCACCATAAATTACATTCTGACAACATATCTGGATACAGCCCTCGCGATGCAATGTCAGCAGGATTTTCCTTGGTACGTACATGACACCAAGTTGCTTGCTCGGTGATTGACTGAATCTCTGACACATAATTTGCAACGAATGTGTGTGTGTTCAACCAGCACAGAACAATCGTCGATTCGGTTCACAAATAGCAGGTTTTCTCATGGTTTATTGCAGTTGACGTCTTTTGCATTAAGCGCGATAAGAGCAAAGCTCCGCAAAGTTCTAACCTAGGAACTGATGCAATCTACAATGGTGCAACTCTTGTCTTTGCGATTAGTAAGGTAATTTGGACATTGTTACACGCGTCCACACTTCTTAGGTAGATGCAGGCAGCATAAATGGCCGTTGATGAGTCGCAGAAACCATGCAATTCTACTACTACCGGGTTTAAACATTGTGCATGTCTTGTAATTCTTATTTAATTTAAATGTCCATAGGACTTAGATTAGGATTTTTGCGATAATGATACATGAACTAACCATACCCAACGGCTCATACAACTTCGCAATATCCACAAAATACATCGTTTTGTCTTTTCTTCGGCCACAGGTGATACATAATACACCAACAGGTCATCTTTCGGCAGCCATTGAGCACCTAAAGTTCTAGTTTGTTCATTGTCTTCTAATAATAAGACACTTGCCTGTTCATGTTAATCTTGTAGCGGGGATAAGACCTTGCAATCGTTTGAGATCCATTTGCGTAGAGGAAAACATGCGGACTTCAGTATGTTTGAACTTTCTAGACAGGTGGCAATTGCCTCTTCTGTTGTAGCGAATCCAGTTACTAGATCATCGACATAAAAATCGTTAGATTTTTTTGCAGCCTTCGGATGGGTTTCTGTGTTTTCTATCGCTAATTGTTTCAGGCAGTACAAACTCATGGGGCACAGCGTCTGACTCTAGCACTAATGACATATGTCTTTATATTCTTTCATGAAGTTCACCTACTGTTCCTGCAACACTGGATTTATTGTGAATCTTCTTTCCATACTTGTTAACCTTTGAAGAGCCGTATCCTTCGAGTCTCCCAATAACGTTGGGGATGATTTAAACGGTACCCTTACCACGAATCGTTCTTAAGGCGTTCTGGTATGAGTCTTAATGAAATGGTCCTCATATTTTTGTTCATCGGGAGACAGCTTCCTTTCTGGATTGTATTTTTCTATTTCCGAAAATTTTCGAAGTTCCTCCTGCACCTTCTGTTTTTGCACTAAAAAACAATGTGCTTTCATTAGAGGCGATTCTACAATTCCAGAGATAACCCATCCAAGATTTGTCTCCTGAAGAACTGGTTGGCTACTTCCCAACTTGATGCTATTGCGAGTCAGCAAATTTCAAAAGCATTCAGCGCCAATGAGAAGATCAATCTCACTGGTTTTGTTAAATTTCGGATCGGCCAGCTTCACATATGGTGGAATCCACCATTCTTTGACTTCAAATCTAGCCATAGGCAACTCATCGATTATTTGTGGCAAAATGTAGTAAGACAAAACAGTGTTAAAATATTATGCATCGACTTTATGGTAACGTTGCATTTTTGCTTCAACGTCGAGCTGACCCCATTAATTCCAACAATTTCCATGTTGACATCTTGATACTTCAACTGTACTTTATTCATAAACTTCTTTGTGATGAAGCGACTTTGCGAGGCGCTATTTAAAATAGCCCTGCCACTATGTGCATTTCCGTGTGCATCTCGGACACTGACAATGACGGTGGCAAGTAGAACATGGCTCTTGCTTATTTGATTAGATAAGGATACCTGAGCACTCGATTTTGTCCTTGCAGTCGTTGGTGTAGGCGGTTGATTCTCTGACTCTGCTTGTTCTGATATCTCATCCACATGGAATACTGCATTTTTCTTTTGATTGCATTTGAAACAAGACCTGCTCCGACAGGTACGCCGTTCATGTCCTGGTTGTAGACAGTTGTAAGACACATGCAGCTCCCTTACCTTGGCTCGTCCATCAGGCACATTCATGTTCAAAAACTGGTTGCATTTTTAAAGAGGGTGGGGTCCTGTGCAGACAGCTCAGTCCCGTTGATTACCAGCCATCAGGGTTAATTGCCTAAAACTCGTTTTAAGTCCTTTGTCGTTCATTTTGCAGTCGTTCGCACTTTGTATGTTCACTTCTATACTTTCAAGAAGATTTTCTCTCGCTTTCAGAAATGCATCCATATCTTCCATTGTCGGAACGTCTTTGTTTTCTTTACATTTCTCCCACTCTTGCGCCGTGGAAACATCAAACTTTGTTGTTAAAATGTAAATTAATAACGTATCCCAATGTTCAACTGGTTGTTCCAAAGTCTGCAATGAGCGAAGATGTTTCAACACATTATCAGATAAGTTCCGAACGGTTTGCGCCGTACTTTTAGCTATTTTCTCCATGTCTAAAATGGCTTTTACATTATTAATCAATAGCTTCTTGTTGTCATATCGGTTACACAACAAGTCCCATGCAAGTATATAATTACCTGCGGACACTTGCATATTTTCTATTACTTTGTATGCATTGCCTTCTAACGATGACTTTAGATAACGATATTTATTTATATCATTTACGCTTTCGTCAAAATGAATCAAACTGATAAAGCTGTCCTTAAATTCCATCCACCTATTTAGAACTCCGTTAAATATGAGCAATTTGACATGTCGCGACGCATTACCACTTGAATTACTTAACTGTCCCGGATGTATACTAATATTTGCTATATTTACATTATTAGCATCAAACGAGTGTTTGTCTAAAATTACTTTCGCGAACGCTTGCTTGCTTTGCAGCGAATCTACAAATAAGTCTCTTTCTTTATATTGCAGTCATTCACATCATTAAGTTCTTTGTTTATAATGTTAATGTTAGTTTTTCAATCACTACAAGTGGCAGCTGCATTTAAAATAGTTTTTCTTCATCTATTGTGAAAATGGGTTGTCCCCCGGTTTTTTTATGATGTAAACCATGATATTTGGTGTATAATGTCCCATATGAGATACCATATTCCTTAGCAGCTTTATTTACTGACCATTGATGGTCAACTACCTTTTCAAGGGCCTCCTCAAGTCTCTCATCTGAGTAATTACGATAAGTTCTTGTTCCCAGTTTTTTATAGGTTCGAACCATAATGAAGTTACATAAGAGAGCCTGCAATAGAATAATATTGTCAATAAAACTGAAAAAACTATATTTATTTACAAAAACATTAAACAAAACGTATGCTTGAAATTACATTTAATAATAAACACTTTGGAAATGCTATCAATCTCGCCCCGAAACTTAATCAAACTCGCCCCGTATGAAAAACATGGCTGCCGCCAGCTTCTATTAAACATAGTACTTTCTATAAATTTGGGTAATAATAGTAAGATAATATACAATACCTTAATATCAATTAAATCCTGCACTGAGAAGAAACCAATTTTGGGCCTACCTAGTTGTAAGACACAGAAAAAAGAGACACTTTCTTCAACTGCAGACTAAAAATATTCACACACAAGCAAACAGCCAGAACATGGCTTGTAAACGTTCACAAACACTGTCAGTTTGCTGATGCCACATCGCGGATGTTTATGAATTACCCATAGAACGACATTTGAATTAAATAGAAACATTTGTGTTATTATCAATCTCGCCCCGTTTGACGGTAGGTACTCGTTAATTAATTGTTTACAACCATCATTATTTACTATTTGTTTTATGCTATTTGAATAACAACTGTCACTATTCCAATCAATATTAAAGTCTCCTGTAAATAGTAAGTGTCCATTATAGTGGTCAATTAAATTAGCCAAGTAGTTTTCAAAAAAATTAAGAAACTGTACACAGGAACCACTTGGTGAACGATACACACAACCCAAGATGGCAAATAAAGATGAGATTATACAACTATTAGCTACTAAAAAGCCTGAATTATTGTGTATATCAGAAGCAAGAACAACAGATGACATTGAAGACTGGGAGATAGCTGTTGAAGGTTACGAGATGGTGAGATGCGATTCTGATAGTAGATATAGTGGAGGAGTTATAATTTATGTTAAATCTGATATTAATTTTAAATAATTTTATATACAAGAAAAGAATATAAAGTACAACAATTATTATTTGTAAAACATTTTGTTCAACAAAAGTTAAGAAAAGTTTGCTAATTTAATTTACAACAATTAATATAACTTAACAGCTAAACAATCTATTAGCGTTTTATAATAAATATTGGAAATGGTGACCATTATTTTTAAGACATAGATTCACTCTTCGTTTCATGTTGTCAAAAACATTTCGTAGCTCGTTTGGTGTAATGTTTTCGATTTCAATTCTAATTGCTTCTTCTAATTCATCTAAATCAGCTAATCTGTTTCTGAAAACCTTATCTTTTAAGCTACCAAATAAATAAAAATCTAGTGGTGTCAGATCAGGGGAACGTGTTGGCCATCTTCCTTGACTTATCAGGAGATCACCATAACATTCTTCCAAATATTGCAAAGTGATTCTTGCTGTATGTGCTGTGGCTCCATCTTGCTGGAAATAACCCAGTTGCAGCTCATTGTCGTGAAGTAAATTCAGAAAAGGTTCTAAAATAAGTCTTCGATAGTTCTCAGCATTGATTGTTTCATAGAAAAATATTGGTCCTATTATTCGTTGTCTTGACATGGCCACCCACACACCAGTTTTAATAGGATGTAAGTCAGTTTCTACAAAAGTATGTGGATTTTCTGTAGCCCATGTTCGATAATTCTGGCTATTTACATAGCCAGACAAATGAAACCATGCTTCGTAGGTATAGAAAGTCAAATTCAGCAAATCATCATTTAAAGTATTATTAAACCATTGACAATAGTCTATTCTGCGCCCATAATCAATTTCGTGAAGGTGCTGTACAACGGAAACTCTATACGGATGCAAATTAAGTTTTTGCTTTAATACCTTCCGGCAACTTGACACTGACACTCCTACAAGTAAACAAATTTCTTAGTATCAAAATAAGACGTTCATAATGTAAAACAAACCTGCTTGAGCTGACAATTTTCTTAAGGATTTGTTCGGGGTTTGAATTATGCGTTGTTGTATATCGGCAACAACTTCGTCAGTTAAAATGCTGGACCTTCCAGAACTTTTGCTCTTACAGATGCAATGTTTTTTCTTCAAAGCGTTTAACTATTCTGTTCTTGTGGTTCGAAAACGCCTTGTCCGAA
>JABXWE010010629.1:0-18984 GCA_014611495.1 Limonius californicus | reverse complement strand
TCCTGTTTAAATTTTTTAAAAGTAGGCGTATCCATTCTAAAAGTTAAGTTTGGTTATGTAAACATTTGTTTACCAAATTTCGAATTTATAAGTAAATATTAATTGTGAACAGAAGTTGTGTCTTTAATTAATTATAGTGTTTAATAATAATAAAATTTACCAGTTTATTAAATCCAAGTGTGTTTCTTTTATGGAGATTTGCTAAAAAAGAAAAGAATAATATTAAATCATTTAATAACTTATATGACCTAATAATTTCAATAGTATTAAAAAGATTTAGAACTTCCTTACCTTAACAAACTCGAACATTTAAGTGAAACAATTATAGTGCTTCAGTGATTTTAATTCACAAAGTATTTGATTGACGAACTTTATGCACTCGTGGTTAAACATGAAATGGATCCTGTCTAGACAACGTGATCATCAAGCAGAATAAAAATGCAGCTGTTGCAAAATTCACAAGAAGTGGTGACTACAACATGGTCGGAGTGACGGGATACATAAGATAAGTTTTAGCATAATTCGATATTTAAGGAATAATGAGTTTTATTTGCATTTGTAATTGACTATCTTACCAATGAAGCCACAAAACGATTTTTCTTGAGATTATAAGAGTCTATGTAGATGCTATAATTAATAATCTATATGATTTATGTCAATTAATTTGAGCAAATACTCAAATTTGGCGCCCAACCAGAAAGTACTATTCAAATATTAAATATTTATTATTCATAATTAAGAAAAATACATAGCAAAATATATATATACTGTCATGCACCAACTAATGAAGCAAAAGAGAAAGTAAAAGCCAAATTCTATGACACACTAGAAACAACATACCAAAGTATCAAGACACGAAAGAAATAAAAATATAATCAACAACAAACAAAGGGTATACAACAACGAGAAACTATAAGAGGAAGAATATCAAACAAAGTACCAACAAAGCATTACAACACTATTGAGTGAAACACCGGAACTAACGCAGACCTTCAGGAGAAAATACTAACACCAGTACACACCGCAGCCAGGGAAACTATAGGAGAAACACAAAAGAAAAGCGAAACAATTAGTACTATGAAAAATGCAAGAAAGCAATGAAGCTAGAATAAAAATTATCCGAAGGAAAATTAGGACCAGCACAGAAGAATTCTAGAACAAGAGAAGATATTCCCAAAACCTGTGTAGAAACAAAAAGAGAAAATACGAGAAAGAGGAGACAGAAGAAATGGAATAAGAACAACGACAAATACGACAAAAAGGACGCACAAGAATTCTACCAAAAAGTAAAAAACAAAAGCAGGAATATCAATCAAGAACAAACATATGTAAAAACAAAGAAGGCAAACTGCTAACCAACGATGAAGAAATAATACGAGGGGTATTTTTTAAATAAGGTCCGTTTGTGGATCAGAGTGAGAACGACGCGCGATCGCCGCAGTGCGCTTGCGCGTCTGCTCCCAGCATGCTTTGCGCCCGTTTAGACGCCATTTGCAGCCGTATCATCTATCTGTGTGCTGAGCTGTAGCAGTTTATAATGTTTAAGAAAATCGAGTCGCCCGCCGGCTGTGAGATACGATCAGGAAGGAGATGAATTGTTGGACCACATCGTTACAGGAGATGAGATTTGGGTGTCTCACATGACTCCTAAGTCCAAGCAACAGTCAGTGGAATGGCGACGCACATCGTCGCCAAACAGACAATTTCAGCACGAAAGATCATGGCAACTGTCTTTTGGGACAGGAAAAGGATTTTGTTAGTGGATTTTATGCCGAGAGGCACAACAATCAATTCTAATGCGTATTGTGTGACCTTGAGAAAACTCCGGCGTGCCATACAAAACAAGCGGCGTGGCCTACTGTCTTCCGGTGTGATGTTGCTCCATGACAATTCAAGGCCACATGTTTCTTCATAAACACAAGGTCTAATCAGGTCTTTTGGATGGGAACAACTGGATCATCCAACTTACAGTCCAGACCTTGCATCCAGTGATTTTCACTGATTCGGTACTTAAAGTAGTTCCTTGTGGTCAACGGTTCAACGACAACGAAGAAGTGAAAATTGCATTCATGGATTGGGCTTCTTCACAGGCAGCAGATTTCTTTGAAGTCGGAATTCAAAAACTTGTTCAGCGGTATGACAAATGTTTGAACAAAAATGGAAATTATGTAGAAAAGTATATAAAAGTATGTAGAATATGGAAAAAATATATTTTATTGATATTTACAGTATTTTTCGTCCTATTAAAAACGGACCTTATTTAAAAAATACCCCTCGTAGATAGGTGGAAGGAATACTTTCAAGAATTACTGAGCAGTAACGATAACGAAGAAGCGGAACAAAAAAACAGAAACACCCAATACAACGGGCTACACTTAAACATCCACCACCAACGCGAGAAGAAGTGGAACAACAAGTAGAGAAACTCCAGAATCATAAATCTCCAGGAGAAGACGAAACAACAAACGAATGAATAAAGAATAGGAGAAAAACTAAACAACAATTTACAAGAACTAATGAAGGACATATGAATCGAAGAACGATTACCATACGAATGGACGCATGCAATGATCATCCCCATATACAAAAAAAAGAAACAAATTAGAATGTCAGAATTACAGAGGAATGCCCCTCTTAGGAATAGAATAGAACATTTATTCGTTTGGCCATGACATTGAATACAAAAATACTTAAAATACAAAGTTACTTGAGATATAAGATAAAAAAAAATAAAAATAAAATATATAAAATACATATAAAAGGATATCATCACATCAACTTGATCTATCAATATCAATGACTAAGAATTTAAGAATTCTTCTATCGAGTAGTAGGCGATTTTGCGTAGAAAAGATTTAAGTTGCGCTTGAAAAGTTTTTCGTCTGTTAATGTTTTTAATTCATTGCTAAGTTTGTTATATAATCTTACTGAGTTGCATAAAAAAGATTTGTAATGGACATTATTTGTCGCATGTTGCAGTCTATAATTATTGTTCCTTATATAATATTCATGAAAAGCACTGCTACTACTTTGTTGTGCTTTGTTCTTAAACACATACATGATACTCTCGTATATAAAAAGGTTAACTGCTGACATAATACTCATTTCTTCAAAAATAGGTTTACACGAATCTCGCTTACCTAAATTGGCTAAAGCTCTTATAACTTTTTTCTGAATCTTAAGTATCTTTGGCAAATATTGAGAATTGCCCCAGAACAATATGGCGTATCGTAAAATCGATTCAAAATATGCAAAATATACACTTTTCAGTACAGAAGTACCACAAATTAGTTTAATACGTTTTATGGCAAAAACTGCTCTGTTTAATTTGATTTTTAAAGATTCGAAATGTGAGAGCCATTTTAAATTCGCATCAATATGGAGACCTAATATTTTACAGGTATCTACAATTTTAAGTCTTTTGTTACATACAATAATGTTGTCAATATTAATTTTTTTATTTAGGCCAAAGATAATATTTGTTTTGTCTGCGTTCATTTTTAATTTATTACTGTCGAACCAAGCTGAAGCTTGCTGTATGGCTTCAACTATTTGTTTTTCCAATTCGCTAATATTGTCACCTGCTACGACGATACTTGTGTCATCAGCGTACATTGTTTTTTTACCAGAAATGTTACGTGGCAGATCATTTACAAAAATCACAAACAATAAAGGTCCCAATATAGAACCCTGGGGTATTCCACTGATAATAGGGAGCACATTATATCTATGCGAGCTGCATATTTTATCTGAATAATTGTTAAGTTGTACAAATTGTTTCCTATTTGTCAAGTCAGATTTAATTAATTGGAGTGGTAAACCACGGATCATAATGTTCCAGTTTGCTGAGCAAAATCGCATGATCTACGAGATCAAAAGCTTTAGATAGATCTAGATTTATACTGGCTGTTAACCTCCTGTTGTTTAGGCTGTTGTAAACAGGCTCCAATAAATTTTGTAATGCCGGTGCTGTTGATTTTAATTGTTGAAAACCATGTTGTTCGGAACAAAATATATTGTGTTGCATAAAGTAATTTTCAATTCTGTTTTTAATTGTACGTTCGAAAATTTTTGATATCGGAGAAAGTATGGAAATTGGTCTAAAGTTATTAAGTTCAATATTGTCTTCAGTTTTCTGCAAGGGGATAATTTTTGCGATCTTTAGTTGATCGGGGAAGATACCACAGATAAAGCATGAGTTAATGATATGAGAAATTGGGCCTGCAGGATATTTACCTACTATTTTAATGATTTTTGCAGGAATCTCGTCAACTCCAGTGGAATTGGAATTCTTCAGATTTGAAATTAATGATATAATAAGGATTCGTATACAAAATCTTAACCGCAATCATTGCAAACAGAATCAGACCATGTGCTGAAGAAGTCCTAGGAGATTGCCAATCAGGATTCAGAAATTGAAGATAATATAATATATATATAATAATAATATAATATAAATATAATATTACATATCCACCAAATATACATAGATTACAAACAGGCATACGATAGCATAAATAGAAATTACTTAAAGCAAACAATGAAAGAATTCGGAATCCCAGCAAAACTAATCAACCTCGTGAAAATGACACTATCACAAACAAAAAATAAGATGACGAAACAAGGAAACGTTTCCAAACAATTCGAAATAAAAAAGGGACTTAGACAAGGCTGTAATGTTTCGCCCCGTTGCTTATAGGGACGAGAACGCTCCAATATTTATATAGCCGGGGTATGCTCTCGAGTTGTCCAGAATTCAATTACAAGTGTTTGGAGAAATAAATTTATTAAATATTACTTAACTGTATATACAAATATCTGTAAACTAAATAGGTTTCGTAGGAATGGGGGACTGAAGGGACTCCGTCTTGACCACACCAGGAACAGAACAGTTTTGCTGGACTGCGGCACTCCATGCGCCAATGACCCGCCTGGCCACACCTCCAGCACGCTGCTCCACGGCTATAGGTCCTCGGTTTGGGCCTACGGTTGGTTCGCGAAGGCGAGGATGGGGTTTGCTTCTTAGTTTTCGGACTCTGCAGGGCCAACTTTGGCTCTACTGACTGTACTGGCCTGGCTGGTGCTTCTGGACTTCCTGTCTGTCCGCATGATCTGGGATGTTGAGTCTCCCCTGTCTCTAAAGTGTACAGTTTAGAGTTTGATTCAACTAACCTGGATTTCCTTGGAGTATACCCCGTCTCGGATGTGAAAGTCTGCATGGGAGCTGCTGGAGGCCGAAACACTTTATTCCCTTCTAGCAGAGCCTCATTCTCCTGAGCCTCCCGGACCAATTCTGGTAAGGACTTAAAATCCTTTTGCCGGATGTATAATTTATATTGTGGCCGCATGTTCTCCCAGATACGCTCCAGCGCATCTTCGTTGCTGACCTCCCCTAGGCGCCGTATCAACGTTTGTAGAGCATTGACGTAATCACCTACACTTTCCTTTTCGCCCTGGGTACGCGAACGGATCTCCTCCTGGAGCTTGTAGCTGAATCTGGCTGGAAGGTACCTACTCTTCAATTGTCCAAGAAACTCCTCCCAGATGGCCCAGCTATTCTTATTATTTCGATACCAGAGCAGGCCGGCACCCTTTAGTAGTTCTGGTAGTACGGCTAGCATGTCCTGGTTTCCGTATCTGTAGCTGGTTCGGAGTTCATCGAGTCTCTCCAAGAACGACATGAGGTCCCCGCTGCCATCGAATCGCAAATTCCATTTCCGGACGGCATCGCAGACCTGAGCTGCGTTGAATGGGGCTCGTACGAAGTCCGTCGGAGGTTCGTAGACCTGCTTCACAGCCCCATCGTCAACCGGATCTCTCCAGTTCTGAGGAAGAGTTTAACTCGGGCCTTCAACTCTTCTACACTGCCACCGGTCTCTAAACGGTATTTGCGAGCTAGCTCGGCCAGCTCCCTTTTCTGTAACTTCTGTATCCAGGCAACTGGTGGATCGGTTCCCTAGCTTCTTCGTCAGGCATAATTTGAACTAACCTGTTTATTTTCTAGGATTCCGGTACGAGATTCGGTCTGGTTCTGGTACTGGTTTCTGTATTTGGATTCTGGTCCTATTCCTTTTCCGGTCCCTGCTCGGGCGCCATGTAAAGTTTCGCCCCGTTGCTTATAGGGACGAGAACGCTCCAATATTTATGTAGCCGGGGTATGCTCTCGAGTTGTCCAGAATTCAATTACAAGTGCTTGGAAAAATAAATTTATTAAATATTACTTAACCGTATATACAAAATATCTGTAAACTAAATAGGTTTCTGATTTTAATTAATCAACACTGGTTCCCTTGGTCGGCCGGATGTCTCTTACGGGTCAGTGGGCCGATTGTTGGTCTACGGTAGGAGTACCTGCTTCACGGGCTACAATATGTCTGCCGTTGGAGCCGGTGCTAAATACAACATAAACAAACCAATTAGTTATTATTTGCTGTCGCAAAAAAATGAAATTTCCTTCCGATCGAATAAACGGTATTCGGGATTAGTGACAGTGAGTAGTAAACTTTCCAGGTTAAAATTTACACGTGCTCTGTGAGAACAATTGGCTTGCTTGCCCTTTGTGTACCGACGGGACTTTAGAATCCCACAAGGTTTTTAAGTGCGTAATTTTACTACTGTCGCCTCTAACCGCGATAATTCCTGACGGGACTTCTAAGTACACCAATATCTACCAATCAAAACACTCGATTTGCTTGCAGTAATCATATGACTGTCACGAATGCACATTTCTTGAGAGTTCGCGTGACAATCAGAACATCGTAAAATCGTGGATTGTAAAAGTGTTGTATTTTTTCGATTGTGTGAATATTTTTATGAATATATTAAAAACTAAGTGCGGTATAGTGTCCAGGTAGTGGGGAAGTAGATTTGTTTAGGGTCAGTTTCAATTACTGTGTGAATACTTGCTATTTGTGATACGGACTGGCAAGTCCGGTCAGGACTAAAGAACTAGATTCTCCGATTTGGTAACAACTGCTATTTTTATTTATTTTTATGAAATCTAATTAAAAAAATGTATTAGCATAAACAAAATATACAAACATGGTATGGGAAAAACCGTATTTGAGTGATGCAGAATTATTAGAAGCTGCAGATTTAGCTGTTATTGAAATAATGCAGTTACCCTTGGATAACAACGCAATTACAGATGAAGAGAGTAGTGAAGATGAAGAATGTAGTGAAAGTCCTGTTGCAACAGATTCTATCCCAGAAACGTTGCAGCAGAATGAATTACCTGAACGAAATGCCTCGGATGACGAAGTTGAGAATAATATTTCAAGAAATAAAAAAGCTACAAGTAAAACTGCAGTTGGTCAAAAAGAAATAAATAGAAAATGGAAGAAAAAAGACATTGCCAAAAAAAACTGCTAACTATTCTCTCCCCGAAGGTGCAGTAGAGGAGCACTTCTTAGAGTGCGAGACGTTTTCTGATTATTTTTTGAGGGTTCAGGTACAATTGAAAATATGTTATATCAGACCAATCTATATGCAACTCAGAGAGATAAAACGCTAAACCTAAAAGAAAATGAGTTGCTTTGTTTCATAGGCCTCAATTTTTTTATGGGCTATCATTGTTTACCAAGCTATAAACATTATTCGTCAACTGCGGAGGATTTGGGTGTAGCAGCAGTAAAAAAAACCATGCCTCGAAATAGGTTACAGCAGATTCGTTTTTGCATTGGAACGATAATTCTACAATTCCTAACAACAATAAAGACAAAATATATAAAATCAAACCATTTGTAAATTCAGTAAATACACAGTTTGACTTGATGTACCACGGAACTCGCGAATTGTCAGTAGATGAGAGTATTATACTTTTCAAAGTTAGATCAAGCCTCAAACAATATAACCCCATGAAGTCTATCAAAAGAGGGTATAAGTTATGGTGTATTACTGATCAGAAAGGTTATACAAAAATATTTTATGTGTACCAAGGAAAGGATGAGGCAGCAGAAGAAAAATTCGAATCGTTTGGTCTAGGAGAACGTGTGGTATTGTCACTAACAGAAAATTTATGGGACAATAACAGAATAGTTTACTTCGATAACTATTTTACTAGTGTTCAGTTACTTGAAAAATTAAAATTAGAAAATACTTATGCCTGTGGTACAATAAAAAGTAACAGGCGTGGATTGCCAAAAGACTTGACTCCCGACAAGAACATGGTATGAGGAGATCTTGATTATCGAGTATCTAATCAAGACATCATTTTCTTCAAGTGGTACGATAACAAGGTAGTTAATTTTTTGTCTAATTTTCATGGAAACGAACAAACACATGTTAGTCGTCTACAGAAAGATGGTACCAGGAAAGACATACCAGCTCCCGAAATAGTCCCTGATTATAATCACTTTATGGGAGGGGTTGATATGGCAGATATATTGCAAGCAGCCTACTACATTGAAAAAATGGTGGCACCGACTATTTTTTGGCATTCTCGATATTGTTTTTGTAAATTCGTACATAATATACAAGACAATGAATCCAGATGAAGATACATCCCTTTTGGAATTCAGAAGAGGAGTTAGTTCTGGTCTCATGATGAAATCAAATAATTTTGTGATAAATACACGGAAACGAAAAATTGTTATCACCAGCCCATCTTCTAGTAGATCGTCCAGTGTCTGTTCCCGTGGTGGAAATAATAGTCCTGCAAATACGTCAAAAAGAAGAAAATACAACTATAGTGTATCCAATGATATACGACTAGGCAACAGAGGTGCCCACTGGCCAATTTTTGGTAAGGATAGACGCAGATGCGAACAGTGTTCGTCGATGGGTATAGAGTCACAATCCCATTCGAAATGCTCTGGATGCGGTGTATTTTTGTGTGTCAATGAAAAAAAGAACTGTTTCGTAACTTATCATGAAATTTTGAAATAAATTTATTATTTTCAAATGGTTAATGCATATTTATTAACCCACACCCTTTAGTCCCCACGGGACTTTTGAGTCCCGGGGCCCAAATAATGCCTAAAGGGCCAACAAAAAATTTGAAAAAAATTGAGAAGTCTTAAAGCACTGTTATAGGTTCATTAATATCAAAAATAATTCCATTATAAAAAAAACATAACTTGGGACACAAAGGGTTAAGCAGATTGAAATTTGAGTAAATCAAACAGCGACAAATTCCGGTGCAGAGCTCCACCTGTGTCTCGTCGACAGCAAACAGCCCCAGAATTAACAATCTGTATGTATTTGGTTGCAAACTTTATGGTAATAAATCTTCAAACAGGAGATTTTATTTAAATCAGTTTTCCTGAAAGTTAAAAACTCAAACTACGCGTTTTTAAAAGTGCAGTTGTGTTATATACAATATCCAGCCTTGCTTTGCTGGGAAAATCTGACCAGGACATGATTATGAATTTGACAGTGAAAATGCCGGGCACACGGAAAATGCAATCTAATTAGTTGACTGAAATCCTCCACACTAACGAGATTGGGGCTAATTTCACCCGACGAATTTGCACGAAAATACTCCGCGACTGAATTCGTAGATCGCTTTGAACTGTTCAAAATATACTCCAAATCAATTCAAATTTCATAGCGGGACTTACAAAAATTTTTCGTCTCGGTAAATTCCTCCACGAATTAATACAAACCTTGTAAAGGGTATTCAACTAGTAACAGCATGAGTTTTAAAGCTGATGTACGTCATCGATTCAGACACCGATTCTATCAGTAGTAATAACTGTTACACAGAAACTTCTAGCGATGGTAACCGATTCAAACACCGGCACACCAACGATAAAAATGTCTGTCACCGGGAAAACGGACTACGGGGCACTCAAATGAATGAGCAAAGCAGATTAAATATTTATATTTACCAACTTTACCGTCAAAATGTGCTAGATATCAAACGACTTCGAACGGTGGGATAAATTGACAAACTACCACGACGGATGTCTACTGTCGAAGCTCACTGGATCACTCAACTTCGGAATGTGTAACTGGAAACGAAAAATTATTAAATTTGTTAATACTTCGGCGAAAACACTGGAAAATTATTAATTCACTTTCGGGTAAGTATACGGAATTAGTAAACGGATTTTACTACACTGGTTAATTTCAGGATCGGATTTTCAACACTAGGATCTTTTAAGAATACTCTTAAAAGAAGGTCGAGGAATATTCTGACTTTGGATTAAATCAAAAGCCAGGAAATGCAGTGATTTTCAAATGGCCGCGCGTGCTGTTTTATACAGGCCAATTCTCGGTTTCCGACATGCGCGCACCCCACTCTTGTTTGGAATGGACACATCCTTCTGGAAGATTTCGAGTCACGGCTGCTGGCAGATGTTTGTAGACGCTATTTTTATCTCAAAATGTTGAACCCTCGTGTAATTGGTAATTAACACCAACTATTCACTTTTCACCATTTTGACCCGTTACAAGGCAACCGCCTATCCTCAACCCTGTTTAACTTAGTACTAGAAAGATGCATAAAGAACATAGACACAAACCCAGAAGGAAACATATACAACATAATCTGCCAACATTTAGCATTTGCCGATAACGTGGTGATCCTAACACGAACAGAACAAGCATTAAAGAAAGCATACCGCGAACTAGGAAAAAAAAGAGTGAAAAGAGTGGGACTAATAGTAAACGATAAAAAAAACAAACACATGTTGAACACAAGAAACATAAGAAGAAAACAAAACAATATACATACAAATAGATAACCACACAATCTAGGAAATCTCACAATTTAAATACCTAGGAAGCACAATCACAAACAATAACGAAACAAGTGAGGAAATAAAAACAAGTATAGCAATCGGAAATAAAAGCTTCCACGCACCCAAAAACATATTCCAGTCGAGAAGCACATCAAAAAACCTAAAAAAAGAATATACATGGAATTTTTCTTTTTACTATACATTGCCTATGTATAGTTTTAAAAAAATCGCGTCAATTACGCCTATTGTGTAGGCAACCAACCATACCGACAACTAAAAAACAGAAATGAACGTCACTGTAGTTGTGAATTATTTGAGTATGAAGGTTATGTTGATGCAGTGTTTATATTAAATAAGTATTTCACCCTGTATATAGGACACAGATGATGACTTTTTGTTAAATACAAAAATTGACAGGGTGATGTTTCCGTAAGGTCCGTGCACATTATATTTCTTTTGTACAAAACACATACATCAGCGGCAAAGTGGTGTAATGGTCAGCATAGATAGCTGCCTTCCAAGCAGTTAATCCGAGTTCAATTCCCGGCCACCGCAAACTTTTCTTAATTATTATTTTTTGTTATAACTATTAATTATGATTTCTTCAGCGTAGTATAAAATATTTAATTTCATTTCTTCGGTTAAAACGTGATTACTTTTAGTTCTTATTTTATGGGAATTTATTACGCTTCCCTGATATAAATTTTCTAACAATTGTTTGTATGGTTCGAATACAAGGAACAGGTCTTTCTAGATATTTTAGTGAATATAAGTCTCTCACAGTTCTTAAGCTGTTACCATTCTGATACCACATTAGAATTTCCACTTTTTCGTCTTTACTGTACATGGTTGTATAAAAAAAACGCAAGAAGACAGAATACACTAAATGAAGATTAATTTTATTTTTTAACCTTGAATTAATTTAATTGTTTTCGTCACAGCATGCTTCAGTTGTCTGTATAGTTGGTTGCCTACATAATAGGCGTAATTGACGCGTTCTTTTTAAAAGTATACATAGGCAATGTATACTAAAAAGAAACATTCCCTGTATATGTATTGTATATAAAACAATTATAAGACCCGTAGTGACATACGGAACCAAAACGTGGATACTAAAAATGGACGATCAGAAAAACCCAGTCTTGTGCAGTATCTTACCGTAAAGTAACGCGATACCGGTATCGCGATACTTTTTGCAGTATCTTAGTATCGCGTACGGTACATTTTTTATATGTTACCGTTATCTTATCTTCAGATAGAATTTTTTAGTATCTTTAACATTTTTGAGATACTTTTCAGATACTTTTAGATAAATATTTGTTTCAATGCAAAAACTTTTTTTTTAATTATTATAATTATATTCTTACCATGTGGCTGTAAGGGTTTAAAATTCCCTAAAATTTGCAAATCCCAAAGCAGGCTCTAAAAGTTTTACAACTTAAGCAGCTTAAGTCGGACACAGAGACAGCCAGACAGGCTCCTGGTTTTACAGTTGCAGCTGCAACAAATGTTTTGTGTTTTTTTTAAGTATCTAAAAAGTATCTTAAAAGTATCTAGATACTTTTAAAACGTATCTTGTATCTTTGTCAGGTACCGGTTGTTAAAAGCATCTTATCGTTGAAAAAGATACTTTTTTATGCAGAGTATCTTATCTTACCTTCAGGTACTTTTTTTTCGGTATCTTTACAACACTGGAAAAACCTAGGCATCTTTGCAAGAAAAATATTAAGACTAATATACGGACCAATAAAGGAAGACGAGAAGTGGAGAACAAGAATGAACTACAAATTAAAAAACTTATACGAAGGCTCAGATATAGTAATGACAATAAAGACTAAAATGGTTGGGCCACCTAACAAGAATGAGAAACGATAGAACCCCAACAATGGCGTACAAAATAAAACCAGTGGGTAGGAGGAAACGAGGACGACCGAAGAAAAGGTGGAGCGAAAATGTAGAAACGACCTAAAACTGCTATGAATAAGAACTTGGAGAAGAAGGGCACTAGAGAGAGAAGAAGGTCATTGAGCAGGCTAAGCACCTACAAGGACTGTAGAGCCAACAGAAGAAAAATAATGCCAATGATCTTAAATCGTTGCTTCTTCTGCACCATTCGTAATATAGTAACGAAAAAAGAAAAAAATATTGTATGGAATATATACAGGGTAGTTGATTTTTCATTACACTCATTCATTTCATCAGAATCCAACTAATTAAAGAACTCAAAAACTATTCTTGAATAACTATGCGTTTTTCCAGAATGTTGTCACTTAAAATACAAAAGAACAGAGTTTTGAAGTTTACCTTTTTTAAATAGAACATCCTGTATTTTTTTGATGTTCTGGAAGCTTAATAAATTCTGATTATGGTACCTACTTTATTTTTTTTTTCGTTTAGAAAACAAATTATGTCATAATAGTAAGAAAAATAAGTTACCTAAATAGGCTTTAGACACAATTTTTAAACGGAAAACGGGAATATTACGTTTATTGCCCAATAACAATATGAAGAAAATATTTGTTAGTTGTTTGACAGACGATCTGCTTTGGCTCTCCGTAGCCAAGTGTATAGTTCCTATATGAAGGAGCGTCATTGCATGACAGCTTCCAAGATTACCTGATCTTTCAATAATCGATGATTTTGGTTTCAGATAAAAATGTAATGTTTCCGTTTTCTATTAAATGTTCCATATATAAAGTCTACTTAGGTAATTTCTATTTCTTACTGGTATGATATTATTTGTCGCCTAAATAATAAAAATAAAAACGGTACCATATTAAGAATAATAAACTTTCCAAATATTCAAAGAATTACTGTGTTCCATTTAAAAAAAGTAATATTCATATCGCTCCTCTTTTGTTTTTCAAGTGACGACATTATGTCCTATATGGTTGGAAGGAGTGCATAAAGTTATTTAAATATATTTTTTTATGTTTTCATTAGTTGAATTTTGACGAAATTAATGAGTATGTAATGATAAACCAACCACCCTGTACGTTGTTACATTTGCGTATTTTCGTAATTTTTTTGTATTTGGATACATTTATTGAAGATAAGAGGCGGCCGTGGGCTAGAGGTTAGCGCGTTAGACTTCAAAGCTGAAGGTCTGCGGTTCAATTCCCAATACCGGAACATCGGAATTTTAACGGCCGTGCTCCCTGGCAAGGCAATGGGAAATCAGGGAGGTATTCTGCCTAGTAAATCTTCTCTGGTGTAGAAGTGTTGATACTTCCCGTAGTTCGGAGCCCACGCTAAGCTGTAGGTCCTCTATGTGTGTGGCACTCTAAACGCGCAACACATGCATAGGAGAGAAGATCGCTACGTCTCGTAGATAAAGCACTCTAAGAAGACGATTGATGATAACAATAATAATTACTATTATTTGCCTATTTTATGGTTTTTATATTCTTGTACACTGAATCATTAGTATTGTATAATTAATGCAAATACCTACTTGCTCTTACAATTTCTATTTTATACTTTTTAAGCCATTTTAATGCCATAAATAACGCAACCTTTTTTGTTTAAGTAGAAACGTCGGATATATTGTTACATTTTTGCATTTTCGTACTTTTTTTGTATTTGTATAAAGTTGTGGATGGTAATAATAATAATTAATATTATTTTCTGTTTTATGGCCAGTCTTGCACACTGCATCATTAGTATTGTACTTTTGAGACAGGAAAGAGATTTTTTTAGTGTATTTGAGAGGCACAATAATCAATTCTGATGCGTATTGTGTGACCTTGAGAAAACTCCGGCGTGCCATACAAAACAAGCGGCGTGGCCTACTGTCTTCCGGTGTGATGTTGCTCCATGACAATGCGAGGCCACATGTTTCTGCACAAACACAAGGTCTTATCAGGTCTTTTGGATGGGAATAACTGGATCATCCACCTTACAGTCCAGACCTTGCACCCAGTGATTTTCACTTGTTTGGCTACTTAAAGGAGTTCCTTGGTAGTCAACGGTTCAACGACGACGAAGAAGTGAAAACTACAGTCATGCATTGGGCTTCTTCACAGGCAGCAGATTTCTTTGACGTCGGAATTCAAATCTTGTTCAGCAGTATGACAAATGTTTGAAAAAAATGGAAATTATGTAGAAAAGTAAATAAAAGTATGTAGACAATGGAAAAAAATATATTTTAATGATATTTACAGTATTTTTCTACTTATTAAAAAAGGGCCTTACTTAAAAAATACCCCTCATATAATTAGTGAAAATATCTACTTGCTTTTATAATTTTATTCTAAGAATTCTAGAAATAATCGATTAATGTATGTAAATTACGTAAATTAATAACTCATTTTGTACTTTTTAAGTAGTTTTGCCCATTTTGCCATAAATAGCGCAACCTTTTTAGTTTAAATGAAAACGTCTATACTGTTACATTTGAGATGTATAATAGGTTGCAAAAGTCTATTCTTAGGAAGTTTCAAGGGGCTCCTACAGCCTTAAATTTTCTCATTCTAGTTTGATTCGACAATTTTACTTTCAATGTTGTTAATAATATCAAAAATTTTCCATTTAGAGAGTAGAAAATAAACTATTCAAAAGCGTCAGCTATTGAAATTTTTAAATACTGGTGTTGCCGATATTTCAATAAGCTCTTAGCTAATCCCATCGTTAATTTAATTAATAATTTGCCTACTATCAGAGTTGTACCAATCCAGCTGAAAATTACTGTTTATTATGAGCTTGCAATAAAAACTTACCGAAATTTTAATATCAATCAGTAGAATAGGTACTATGAATTATAAAGTATATACCAACGAGTTTTGTTGAACTATATTAGTAATACGAAAAATAGTAACTTTTTAAGTAGGTGCTTAATTATTCTCGCCTACAGTGTTACTAAATTGGATATTTAAAGTGCTATGCGGATGGGTGCGTGCGTATCTGTGCGTATGCTACTTACAAAAAACCTCAATAGCATTATGTATTTTTATCAATAACAATTAAATTTTGTTTAGTGTTACTTCGTACGATATACGATTGTACTTTTAAATTTACATATTTACGTTTTCGTGCAATCTACGGATTGCAACAAAATCGACCCAGCTATTTTAGAAATATCGGCAACTACCTCGACACACACGTACGCTCAGATGTACATACACATACAAATTTGCTAAATCTTCCCTTAAAAACAACTTATTTTAATTACAAATTTACACGAAACTACGTATAGCATTAACGTCAGAGAATCTTGTTCACATATCGTGGTGGACGTTTTGATGATGACTGGTATAGTCTCGATGAAAGTGTCGATGACAAATAAACGTTCCAATAAATATTGATAAATGCCTCTGCTAATATCTACTGCGCAGCTCTTCCAACAGGCCCTTTTCCCACATTCACTTCATGCCCCATGACTGTAACTGTACCTAATAGAGTGTAGGAAATGCAAATGCAAAACTTTCCACTAACGTTCACCCCAACAGAAAATCCAGCCCATTCAAGTTGGAAGTTGGCATATTAAGTTAGCTTCCCATCACATACAAAACAATTAAATATGCTCTAAGAACAATAGCCAAACTTCAACATTAGGAGGGAAGTAGACTACGACATACACCAAGTAAAAGGACAACGAAAATTGGTACATGGAATGTTCAAAGTAATCGTATGACAAATAAAACAACGATATAACAGTGCTGTTAAAAACCAAAAAGAAAAGCCAAGGAACTGAATAATTTGGGACGTATACAGGGTGAAAAAAGTAAGGAACATCGATGCTACAGCCTTAAATAATAACTTTACGAAAACAAGTTTCCTATCAAGTTATTTTACACAGTTTGGCGTTTTTATTTTTTTTTTGTTTTAGCTATTACGTCATCGACATTTTTTTTAAATGGCAACCCATACTTTTTATGTTATGACCAGTTAGTGCTTTTTATTCTCTATGCAGCCATGTAAATATATCATACATTTGTATAATAAAAATTTCAAGGACAATCACGATAGACATTTATTTATGTCACTGGCAACATTTTTCATCAGGTACACTTATTGCAACATAAACAAAAGATAATAGTAGGCAATTGTTGGAAAATGTTTAAAATTGAACAAATGCAAATCTATAATGTCAATTCGGTGACAGTTGGCATTAATAAGTGATTAAAATTTAGTCTGTGTCCTGTGTTAAATACGAATTTCTAATCGTGGTACGTTTAACAGAAACTGAACGTATCGAAATTTTGGTGATGATAGGGTACGGTGATAAAAAGACGATGTGTGCGCTTTATTTAATACTGTACACCCAAATCATGAACCTGTTACGTGGTCCACTGTGACCAAAATTAATAGAAAATTTAGAGAAACGGGCCACATCAAAGATTTGGATAAAATTGGCCGTCTAGAAATAGCAACAGACGATAAAATGTTGAACATTGTGCTTACAGTTTCCAAAAATCCTCATACTTCAACTCGACAATTAGCCCTGGATAATAATGTTAGTCAAGGAACTGTACTGAATATTTTACATATAGAAAAATTTCATCCTTATAAGCTTAATTAAACTTTTTCAAGAATTATCAGAAGATGATTTTGATAGGAAAATTCAATTTTGTGGAGAAATGATGGACAGGTGCCGTAACGACCCACAGTTTGTGAATTTTATTATCTTCTCCGACGAAGCTACATTTTCTTTAAATGGAGTTGTAAATCGGCACAATTCCCGTTATTGGTCGCGACATAACCTACATTGGAGGGAAGAATTACACACACAGTATCCACAAAAAGTAAACGTTTGGGCGGGAATTATAGAAGACAGAATTCTTGGTCCTTCTTTCTTTGATGGCACATTAAATGCTGATCGGTATTTGCATTTTTTGAGGTTTGACTTGGTACCGCGTTAGCTGTTTTATTTCCTAATGCAGAAAATCCGAACACGCCGAACGATAGAATTTGGTTGTAACAAGATGGTGCTCCAACTCATTATGGCATTCATATTCGTCAATATTTAGATGGAATTTTTATAAATAGGTGGATAGAAAGAAGAGGACATATTGAGTGGCCAACGCGATCTCCAGATCTAAACCCGCGTAACTACTTTTTATGGAGCCATCTTAATAAGTACAGTGTATACAAACAGACCAGACAATTTGGAAAATCTAAAAATTCGTATCCACGAGCATATACGAGCGATATCACCTGTTACAGTTCAAAATGCAGTTCGAGGATTTTCTGATCGTATTGCCCACTGTCAGACAGTGAATGGCGAACAGTTTGAACATTTGCTTTCTTAAATTGATGTTAAACATGACATGAAACTATTTTACTAATATGTGGACCTGCTATTGTCTTTTGTTTATCTTGCAATAAGTGTACCTGATGAAAAATGTTGCCAATGACAAAAATAAATGTCTATTGTGATTGTTCTTGAACTTTTTATTATGCAAATGTATGATATTTTTACAGGGCTGTATAGAGAATAAAAAGCACTAACTGCTCATGCGATAAAAAGTAGAGGTTGCCATTTAAAAAAATGTCGATGCCGTCATAGCTAAAACATCACAATCGAAAAAATAATGAAAAACGGCAAATTGTGGCAAATAACTTGATAGGAAACTTTTTTCGTAAAGTTATTATTTAAGGTTGTATCACCGATGTTCCTTACTTTTTATTCACCCTGTATACATTTCTGGTGAGGTTTAAAAAACTACAGAGGGCTAAAGCAGAAGTTTCAATTTTAATTAAGACCTAAAGAAATATATACAGGACTTTACCAGCACTTCTGGTTATAGCAATAACAAGATGCTTACATGGATAGATATACAGTGTGGAAACTAGGTATAGTATATTCCAATTCGTTATGTCCCTAACGGCTAAAGCTTAATGATTCTGAATAGCCAAAGTATTGTATGCTGCAAACTACGCACAAGCGTTCTATTTCCCTTTGCTTCACTGGTTAAAAAGAGACAAAGGACAGCTAACGTAATTCACGCACAGGCAGGTACAAGCGATAGGCATGCACTCGCTTAAGCCGTTAGGGACATAACGAATTGGAATATATTATAACATATAGTGTGATTGAGGACAGTTTGAATTTACCGCCACAAATTTTAGTGTATTTCACATGTTGGTTGTGGCTGTATCAATATAGGGGCGGGGCTTTTTATAAATACATATTTCATGGTCGCCGTATTTATGATTTCTGCTGGGCATTTTGAACAATTGTTGTAAAATATTGTTAAATTAATTTGGAATATTGTCACTTATTGTTAAGACGAAATTCTAAGTTTATTGTGTATTAAGTGTTTTAATTAAAAAGATAAAACTATTGATTAAAATCGTT
>JABXWE010010628.1:0-23393 GCA_014611495.1 Limonius californicus | reverse complement strand
AATCCTTTGTTAGATTTTTCTGAATTTTCGTACATTTTCGTGATTTCAAAATATGGCGGATTCGAAAATCTATCGCCAATGTTGCCACGTTCAGTTTTTCAAAATTCCTGTCAAGTTAATTATTTCAAATGAAACACCCTACATAATGTTTATACCATTCGATAGATAATTTTTCAACGAGTTCAATGATATACCATGTGGTATTTTTATTTTCAATAATAGAGATATCTAAAAAAAAAACGAACAAAGCATTCCTGAATTATTAAAGCTGATTAGAACAAGAAGGCTGATTAGAAAGGTCAATCTCTTAATTATTAGAATATTTTGACGCATTGTCAATACTTTTCTTGACTCAATGAAGTCTAAGTTATAATTTCCTTTATTGTACTGTAAAACAACAAAACACCTAGATCGAGACCCTATATCACGAAATACAGGATCCAAAACATTGAAACGATTTGAGCATACTGGGAATGTGAAGAATATTCGGAAATCAGGACGTCCAAAAACAGCAACTACGCCTGAAAAAGTAATAAATGTTGTAGTTTCAGCCGTGGATCAACAACATACTTCTTCAACTCAATTAGGCTTAGATAATGGAATAAATCAAATGTAGGTGCTGAGAATTTTGAAGAAGGAGAACATGAAGCCGTATAAAGTGAATTTGATCTACGAACTGTTTGTGAGCGATTCTGATAGAAGAAATGAATTATGTGAAATTTTAATGGAGAGGGGTAATAACTTCATTAGGAATATCTTGTTCTCCGAAGAAGCTACTTTTTGTCTATCTGGGTCGGTCAACAGGCAGAATTGTCGATACTTTCGAGAATCCTCATTGGGCCCAAGAAAACCATACTCAATTCCCCAAGAAATTGAATATTTGGTCTGGTATCATTGACGACAGAATTATTGGACCATTCTTTATTGAAGTTTAACAAGTAAAAAAGCGTACAAAAACACCAAATTAATACACACGCGTGCTGTAAAGTTACTATAAAGTAACAATGACGTCATCAACTTCTTTATTTATATAGTGATAACGAAATCAATAACATTGATGGCGGGACTCAAATTGCAAAAACATCGAATCCACATAGCTACATAAACAGCAAATGCTAACCAATCTCCATGTTAACTATATTGCGTCCTATTACACAGACTACTTTATAAAATGAATCAAAATCAAAATGATGCTTTCCAGCTCTATTTTCCAGATTATGATGCTGGTATAATAAAAAATAGCTTATGACACACGTTATATGGGCTTTTAAAGCACAAGCGAAGTTAAAACACGTCGCAAGTGGCTGAAAGGCTTCATTGTACACTAGTATCATAATATACTATTATTATCTTGTATAAAAATAACAATTTTTACCAATATATCAAGTATATACAGTATTGTAGCGGCCCGCATTTGCGATTAAGTTTACATTTTCAGAGACAGTTGAACTTTTGAATATTATGTTCCTAATTTATGTATTTTATTTTTCTGTACAAGCCACGCGACTTAAGTTTGTCTCGGCTCTATATGCGCACGCATCTTAAGTTAGAGGGGCGGTATGTTGAACGCGTTACCAGTAACGTGCGTATTTAGTTGTAATTGACCTTTTTTGTTCTTTGTGCCTAAGAAAAGTAAGACAACATGTCCACCAAACTAGGAAAACGCGCGGCTAGGTGATTCATAATCAAGCTCCGGAAATAATTTAAAGATTTTTAAATATTTACGTGATGGTGACAGTGATACAAGTTTAGAAGAATTACAAGAAGCCGTAGCAGCGGCTAGGGATGTTTCTGAAGAAGAAGAAGTGTAGCAAAAATTATAAATGATGTATAAATATCTTCTTTAAGTCTGCTTTAATTGGTAACGACTGATAACTAATCTTTGACATACCTACCTGAACTGAAAATTAAATTGAATTACCAGAGAGAGTATACAATATGTGAATATAAATAACACAGTCGAACTTCCATATAGTGAAGCCTCATTTAATGAGCTTGCGTTTACCTAATATAAATGGAATTATAAGATACCTAACCATCGGTAGTTGGATTGTATAGATTCCAGATTTAAAACATTCCTTTTATGTATACTTAGTTCAGGTGCATAAGCTAATAACATTGACTTTGAATTAGTTTGAGCTGAAGTACTTAGATATTCAATGACAGCTGCCAAGAGATTAGTTTGCCACAGTGATAAATGGGTAATTTAGTCGAGTCCCTAAATTTTCTAATTTCTAATTTGTTTTTGTTGAGTATTCACCCTTTTGTGTGATATTCTACCTACACATACAGATGTTAAGAGTAAATTATGAAAGTTATTTGTATAGTCTATCTCTAACATGTTGGTTAAAATTTCATTATTTTTTTAAACGAACAATTATTAGTTTTAAAATTAATGGGGCCATAAATCTCGGTTGGAGCTGTAAGTCTCCTTAACCCAGTACCTTGCCCAGCGCTTTAAGGTATCTCGGTTGCTTACGGGTTCTCCTGTAGGTTGCACTTTAAGGTACCTCGGTTGGAGCTGCAAGTCTCCTTAAATCAGTACCTTGCCCAGCACTTTAAGGTATCTCGGCTGTGTACAAGCTCTTACCTGTTGGTTCCACTTTAAGGTGTCTCGGTTGCTTACGGGTTCTTACCTATTGGTTGCACTTTAAGGTATCTCGGCTATTTACGAGCTCTTGCCTGTTGGTTCCACTTTAAGTATCTCGGTTGCTTACGGGTTCTTACCTGTAGGTTGCACTTTAAGGTGTCTCGGTTGGAGCTGTAGGTCTCCTTAAACCAGTACCTTGCCCAGCGCTTTAAGGTATCTCTGTTGCTTACGGGTTCTTACCTGTAGGTTGCACTTTAAGGTATCTCGGTTCGAGCTGCAAGTCACCTTAAATCATTACCTTGCCCAGCACTTTAAGGTATCCCGGCTGTTTACGAGCTCTTGCCCGTTGATTCCACTTTGAGGTATCTCGGTTGCTTACGGGTTCTTACCTGTTGGGTGCACTTTAAGGTATCTCGGTTGTTTACGAGCTCTTGCCTGTTAGTTCCACTTTAAGTATCTCGGTTGCTTACGGGTTATTTCCTGTAGGTTTCACTTTAAGGTGTCTCGGTTGGAGCTGCAGGTCTCCTTAAACCAGTACCTTGCCCAGCGCTTTAAGGTATCTCTGTTGCTTACGGGTTCTTACCTGTAGGTTGCACTTTAAGGTATCTCGGTTCGAGCTGCAAATCACCTTAAATCATTACCTTGCCCAGCACTTTAAGGTATCCCGGCTGTTTACGAGCTCTTGCCCGTTGGTTCCACTTTAAGGTATCTCGGTTGCTTATGGGTTCTTACCTGTTGGTTGCACTTTAAGGTATCTCGGTTGTTTACGAGCTCTTGCCTGTTGGTTCCACTTTAAGTATCTCGGTTGCTTACGGGTTATTTCCTGTAGGTTTCACTTTAAGGTGTCTCGGTTGGAGCTGCAGGTCTCCTTAAACCAGTACCTTGCCCAGCGCTTTAAGGTATCTCTGTTGCTTACGGGTTCTTACCTGTAGGTTGCACTTTAAGGTATCTCGGTTCGAGCTGCAAATCACCTTAAATCATTACCTTGCCCAGCACTTTAAGGTATCCCGGCTGTTTACGAGCTCTTGCCCGTTGGTTCCACTTTAAGGTATCTCGGTTGCTTATGGGTTCTTACCTGTTGGTTGCACTTTAAGGTATCTCGGCTGTTTACGAGCTCTTGCCTGTTGGTTCCACTTTAAGTATCTCGGTTGCTTACGGGTTCTTTCCTGTAGGTTGCACTTTAAGGTGTCTCGGTTGGAGCTGCAGGTCTTAACCCAGTACCTTGCCAAGCGCTTTAAGGTATCTCGGTTGCTTACGGGTTCTCCTGTAGGTTGCACTTCAAGGTATCTCGGTTGGAGCTGCAAGTCTCCCTAAACCAGTACCTTGCCCTGCACTTTAAGGTATCTCGGTTGCTTATGAGCCCTTACCTGTTGGTTCCACTTTAAGGTCTCTCGGCTGCTTACGGGTTCTTACCTGTTGGTTGCACTCTAAAGTATCTCGGTTGGAGCTGCAAGTCTCCCACACTGAGTCGCGACGAACAAAAAATAAATAAAACACATTACAATAGCAATATTATTGATATATCGCCATCATCGTTATATCGATAAATATAGTGAATCGATATAACTTTAATATCGCCTATCTCAAATTACGAGCAATTTCATTTAATTCATACAATATCATTTTCAAATGAATTATATTTGTAACGTAAAAAATATACATACACTGTTCAGTTTATTTGAAAAACATAGAAAATAAGTAAATAAATTAAAAGAAATATCACAGTTCTTATGATTAATTTATTCCATTAATGGAATAGAATAAATAATTATCTTTATGAATTCGGAGAGGTCGAAGCTGTTGACGTTGATTTCAGTATACATTTTTTATAGTGCGTTCTCATGTTGCTACTTTGAGAAAATGACAACCCACACTTTTGGCAAGAGTAGGGTTTCAGTCCAGTATGAAAATTCATGTGCGTTTTTAGGTGATGTTTTTTTGTGAAGCTTTTAGGGCATAAATTGCAGGCATATGGTTTTACACCTGAAAATAAATGTTTGATTACAACGTTTCCAAAGAACTGTTGACAGTTAGTTACCTGTATGTAATCGGGCATGGAGACTCATATTGGATCTGTCTGCAAAACTCTTCCCACATTCTGGACAACTGTAAGGCCTTTCACCGGTATGTACCCGTTGGTGCTGTTTCAGAAGCATTTTTCTGGAAAAGGTTTTACCGCATGTTGGACATTCATGAGGTTTAACACCTGCAAAAATTCATACTTTAAAAAGTATCAACAGTATTTCATTCTGCAATTATGCTACATGTCTGGTATGTCTGCGTGAAAATTAATTTACTATGGTGTTAAAGGTCTTTTTAAAGAGAAATTTATTATCTTACAACGAATAGGAGGAGTTTTCAAACGTGTTTCGCATGGGTGGTGATATTTCAAGTATCTACCTACACTGTCCGCGGAAATATTATATTATAACTAGAACAATATAATCTAAAAGAAGGTGTATTTAATTATTACATTTTAAAAATGTGTAATAAAATATAGTGTATTTGAAATATACAGATTGTACTTATGTTCTTCGAATTACTCCGAAATTATTGGAGACGATGCTGAATGCAATGGGATTATTAGTTGTTTTCCAACGTGTACTTCTATTGAAAAATTAGATGCTTCTTCGTTATTTTAAGCGTAGCAATATTTTCTGAATGTTGATTTTTTTCGTTTCATAGACAAACAACATTTGGCATTTTTAAGTAATTGCATATTTTGCGAAAAAATATTGTTTTGAAACGTAGAAATCGCTTCTGCTACATATAAACAGGCATAGAACATTAAAAATCAAACGCTGTAGGATAGAAAACTGAAATTAGAAAAAATGAGTTTCTTAATTATTTTTGCATATTTCGATCTAATTTGTTAAAACCAACACAGTTACATATAATTTTATTTTTCGTTACTAAAAAGAAACGTAACTGGAAATTGTACTTTTTCCAAAATTAGTAGATTATTGTGTTTTTTTCTGTTGATTTATCAAACGGCAAATAAAAGCGAGCCGCTTGCCGTTTGCTTGCCACTGATTGCTCGCTGGAAAAGATGCTCGCCAAGACAGTTGTTCGCCATCCGTCTGCTCAGCAGCCAACTTAATCGCAGTACAAAGTATAATCGCACCAACGTAGAAAAACTAGTTTATATTTTGTTAGACACCTTCGTTTGTAACAAATTTAGCACATCTTTTGCTTCATAATTAAACGCCTAGAGATTATTATTATTATTATATTGTGAATAAATTTAAAATTTTTAAGGTTATATTCATTTATGGCAGTGGTCTGAGTGGATAACTGCTTATTAGTATTTTTGTAAACATAAAATGCTATTCCTGTATCAGTAAAGCAATTTTAACGATGTTTTGAGAAGTTATTACTCAAAGTATTCATTTAAAAAATATACAACATAAATATCAGATACACTTCTAGTTAATTTTATTAAGAACAAAAAAACGACGAATTCAAATACAAGATTGTAAGATTTTGGGAATTAGCAACAACATACACTAAATGCCTGCAGATATTATTTTATTCTAAGAATAAACTGTTTGTCGAGTATTTTTCCGGCGAGAAATCGGCGTGGCGAGTAAATAGCTGTCGAGCATAGATACCCGCGAGAAAACGGCAGGCGAACAAACGTTGGCGAGCAAGTGGGCGAACACCGTTAGTAAGATTCCATAGAAACTGCTTAGGAAGAGCTTTTTCAATTTTTTATAGCTTATTATGTTTAGAGGAAGCGATTTCGACATTACAAGGCTTTCTAAGAAAAACAAATATATTTTTAAACCATAAAAATGTCAAATTAGATATGTCACTATTTCGTATACAATCGAAAAAGTAAAAACATGATTTTCCATTAATTTGCGTAATAAAGTAGCACGTAATTTCTCAAAAACAACAAGAATTGGAAAGACGAATAATGAAATCCTGTTCTACATGTTTTTTCAACCACACGGTATAATTTCCATGCCTAATAGGTACAGAATCATTAGCTGGATAAGTGTTAGTATACGTTTTAGCAAAAAAAGATAGAAGCGCGACATCTAGAATTGAAAATAGTAATTTATTAATTACTGTGCTGTCTGTAGATTATTTGCTTGTTTATAGATCACATAACGGTCAATACATGCATGAAGGCATAGCTTAAAACTATGTAACACTGTGATGATTATAACCCGATGTCTTTATAAATGTGTAAATAATTGCAAGATTTAAATAATTGTGTAGGAACTGTGCACGTGAGTAGTTTAACTGGTTACATGTCAGTAAAAAGCAGTACTTATGAAAAATTAACTATTTGCCTTAAGGTTTTGAAGTTATTAACCTGTATGAATTCGCAAATGCATATTGTAGGCAACCCTTTGATTGAATCGCTTAGGACAGTTTGGACAAGCGTATTCCTTTCGATCTCTATGGATCTTCATGTGGCTGCTGAGGTAGCCTCGGTCGTTGAATATTTTTCCGCATTCAGGGCAACGGGCTGCAAATTCCCTTGTGCCTTCATGTATGGACCTATAACGAAAAGCAGAATTAGTGCTAAAGATTATTTAAAAATTATGAGAGAATTCTTAATCAAATATTTTAATTAATTTAAGACAGTGACCATTTAGAACATACTTCTTTGATACACTAATTTGATTAAACTACTGAAAAAATTGACCAAGAGCTCAAAATAATTACAGTCAGATAAGCTCTTAAATTAATAAAGATACAAAATATTACAGTTACAGATAGTAATCCATTTCGAAAGGCGCCAGAACAGTTGAGAACTCCAATAACTAAGGCCTAATAAAATTATTTAATTCTTTACAACCTTTAGTGATATTTAGAAATGTTCAATTTGACTATGATGTTTAGTGTGACACACCATGCTGAAGTAGCAAATGCAGTAAAGTCTCTTTAACTTGAAGTGGTAGGGACCAAAAATAATATTCGACTGATAGAAAATTCTGGTTACCGTGCATTCATAACGCTTTAGGAATTTGGCCTGGAAAATTAGCGAACTTTGACTATTCGAGAGGTTCGGCTGATTGAGGTTTGAGACGAAGAGGTTTGGCTGTAGTTCTTTATTTAATAGTTCAAATACGCGCAAGACAGTTGTTTCTGCTCTTGGCTTACTGCAATCATGGATGACAGTGAAGAAAGGGTTTTACTTGAGTGACTGAATTATGCTAAATGGCGGTAGTGGTAGTAGTAGTACTAGTGGTAGCGGTAGAGGTAGTGGTAATAGTAGGTTAGTGGTATTGGTACTGCTAGTGGTAGTGGCAGCGGAAGTAGTAGTGGTACTGGTAGTGGTAGTGGCACTGGTATTGGTACTAAAAGTGGTTGTGGTTGTGGTAGTAGTAGAGTTAGCGGTATTGGTACTGTTAGTGATAGTAGTAGTATTGGGACCATTTAGGGCATTAAATATACGCATCTCGTATATTGTAGTAACTATTTGGTTTGGTGTCCATATAAATATCGTACCATTTGTACTATGCACTTGTCCCAATTTTCGCTGTGTGCTTTTCTGACTATCCTTATAAATAAATACATATTTGCTTCTGTTTTGCCTTTTATTGCCGATTCTATTATATTATGCTATCTTTGAGACACTTCATTTTGTAATTTTTTTTCGTTCTAATGCTCCTAATGCTTCTTAGGCCGCTTTTTATTACCGTTATCAGAGTATCCCACTCTTGTTTTATACTTTTCTCTTTGTTTTAGTGTAGCTAAATATTTATGAAGTAATTTTCAAAATGTATACGTAACTGAAAATTATGGCTGTGTGGAATAATTATCCATATTGTATACCTTCCTAAAATCCATTATCGCGCAGTAAGCTGTTTTCCCGGTTAGGCTGCTTGTAGCCAAGTAAATGCGCGTATTCGCATCTTTCTTTTACGTAGGGAACTTCATCTTCTGTGTCGGCAACTCGTGGATAAGCGATATAGTTGGGGCGTATTTAAAATTCACACATAAGTAATGTAACAGAAAGGGAGAGACAGTATTTTTGTTGTCATATTCTATTTAATCTTGTAGCCGGCTATTAACTGTGGCAGCAGTATATACTTTCTCCATGCTATATTATTATTTGGGGCATCTACTCCTGCTACAGTTATGTTTCGCCTGTCAGTTTTACATCTCACTAATAAATTAAATTCTCTTTTTTTACTAGGTAAATGCAAAATATTATTCTTCCATTTCTTTTCTCTAAACGCTTGCAATTGCTCTGATTTCTTCTGACTTATAACTATATTTTCATGTATAATTATTATAGAGTGTCATCATGTAATTTTTTCTTTATTTCTGTAATCACAGGAACATCTAAGTGTTTTTCCTTTAATCATCTTTAAAGTTGTTCTTTTTCTTGTTTCTTTTCTCGCTTCGGTGGTTTGTGTAATGCAGTCATCTCTTTGATTTTGAACTGGGCAGCCGTAGAAAAGATTGAGGCTGACGTTTCGCTAACTGTTGCAGGTAAAATTTCGCTTTGATAATACTAGCTGCAACGGTTAGCGAAACGTCAGCCTCAATCAGTTCTATGACGACGCGGTCTAAGCCTGAAGAGATGACTTCATTGTTTTTCCTTATTATTTATATCCCGTATATTTTATACAGCTATCCTATATAGTTATAATAAATCAAATTGTTTCTAATTTTTGCTATATTTTCGTCGTATCCTAGCATAGATTTTTTATGACCTCTTCTGATCTATTCTGTATTCAGCACGGTAAACGCGCCTCTAGACCGGTATAAACGTTAATTATTTGAAACATAATTTCCTGTGTTTACATCTCCTTAGTGTTTATTACAAGCATACTATTTATAAACGTTCTGCTGATAGTCGTACATTAATGCGAGAATCAGGAATTGAAAGTATGATAAATAACGTTTTTGAAATTAGGACAATACTAACTTTTACATTCTGCATTGGACGTTATTGCCTTAGCAGGCCGTAACACTAGCACACAATTTGAAAAGGAAGTCGCGTGCTGGGAATAAAAAGATCGGCACAATAAATAATGTTTTAGGATTTTCTTGAATGCAATTAATTGCAATGCTTAGCGCATCATGTCTTCATGAAATCGCGTGTAATTAATTGCAACAAATGCTGTCGCGTGTTTTCCACTGACTAATGTAAAAATGTACCTACAATGCGCTAAGTAATTTGTCGACGCCCAAATTCCTTCCTTTTTGTTATTCTTTTTTTTAAATGCTTGAAGGGATGATGTTTAGGAATTTAAATTTTTACGTAATCAAGCGTGAGTAACATATTTTACTTTTGGGGTTTATATACAAAAATCTTTATAGTGATATTTTGTGAAAAACGGAAAATACTTCCCTTATGTGGAAAGTGTTATAAACTTTAAAAATTTAAACGGGTAGGTAATAAAAGTTAGATTTATTTTAGGGATTTTGTAGTAAAATGAGTAAATACAGGATGACTTCCTCATACCAGTTAAAAAAATAATAAATAATATTTACATTTAAGTATAGACGGTACTCAGTAATTGTGTAATAATAGATAATAGCAACTATTACTTAAAGCAATTAACTATAAAAGACTAAAAATCACCATCCTTTTTAAAATTATTGGGAGATATTGGAAGAAATTTGCTTTATCATACCATTATTTGATGTAAACTTTCTTTGAAGCTCCCTGAAACAACCCGTAGAGACTAGAGATTTACATTTTTGGAGTTTATACGCTCAAGAGATTTTGGATCCTTTGCAATGAAGAAATTTTGCAGGAAGTGGAAAACCAGCCGCAAATAAGTAAGATTTTTTTGTTTCATTGTTCCATTGTGTGTACAATTTTGTACTAATTTCAACATAAATACTGTCAAATAATTGTGTCAAACATTTTGAATCATTTTTCAGTTAGTTATATTTAACAAATATAGTTTATTTTCATTCATAGAAAAATGTTTTATGCCTTTTGAATGTACAAACACTATTTTGGATGTACTGACTTTAAACCACGAAATGCTTGGTACACTTCATATTATATTCTTTGAGGCTTTCGCGGTTTCTCGAACTGTCGATATTACAATTTACTTTCGGTTAGACCGCGTCGCCATTTGGGGTCTACACCCAGCATTATCAGATAAGGACCAACCTGTAGCTTGCTTGTCTGCCTTTACAAGCATTTGCTCTAGAAGTTTGAGCAATATTTGTTCGTAGGCCCTGCCTGCCTGTGTGCTTATATTATTCAAACCTTGGGGCGAACAAGGATTTGATCTTGATGTATTTTGTTTGCCAGGACAATAATACTTAATCGGCTTATGCCTGTTAGTTTGTTTGTGAATCCATACAAACTAACGTTTTGCAAGACATTGCAGCTTGCATCTTCAGAGTGAATAGAACACTGAACTCAAATCCGGGAAGCGGAGGTATTTAAACCTCTTTGAGCCAGTCGGGCAGAACGACGGAGTTCTGGTTGGCTGTCACCGGTGGGCAAAGACGGATCCGGTGGAGCGTGATCGTGTGATCGATGATGCTTAGGAGTCCTTAGAGGATAAACTATTGGAGTCCAAGCTTTACTGAGTCTGAAACCTTCTTCCCCTTTTATGTTGTTAGGTTGTTTTTCAATTTCAATTGCTTCACATGGAAGTAGAGGAAAATGGCAATATTCCATTCTTAGACGTACATAAGGGCATAAGCCGATTGAGTATTATTGTCCTGGCAAACAAAATACATCAAGATCAAATCCTTCTCCGCCCCAATGTTTAAGTAATATAAGCGTACGGCCCTGTTTAGGCAGGCAGGGCCTACGAACAAATATTGCTCAAACTTCTAGAGCAAATGCTTGTAAAGGCAGACAAGCAAGCTACAGGTCGGACCTTACCTGATAATGCTGGGTATAGTTCCCAAATGACGACGCGGTCTAAGCCGAAAGTAAATTGTAATATTGACACACTTCATATTGTTCTAAAGAACTGATTTTATACGTTGATTACTAGCACAGGTCCTCTGGGGGACGTAAATATTTCGACCGGAATTGAAAAGTTTTTACGAACGGTAGCATCCAAATAACAGTGCTTTACCCCCCTATCCTCTCACCCGTTCGAAGTCTTCCTCTGATAAATCCCCCATTACCTCAACATCACAGCCTTTCCTCGTGCATGCGCAATTAGATTTAATAATGACTCTTTACCCCGTATCCTCTCACCCGTTCGAAGATTTTTTGCAGGCTATGCAACACCTCTTGCACCAAATTCAAATCTCCCGTCAAGATGAGCGTGGCCATTCGGAATGATTCCTTACGTCACGGGACTTTCAAAAATAGTAAGAGTGGGGGTGGGATGAAGAGGGGTCAGGTGAAAGGGTGAGGTGAAAATCTAAATTTTGTGGCCAATATCTTAGCTACTGATGAGGCTGATTTCTCGCGAAATAGTGTTCATATCGCTCATCACACACACATTTGGAGTGATGAAAATCCTAATGAAATTCGTCACTTCCAGCAATCATTTTCCATCAATGTCTGGATAGGAATCATTGGAGATCATCTTATTGGTCCCTATATTTTGCTCACACTGTTAAATGGTATTGGTTATCTCGATTTTGAGGAAATTCCGCTACATACCCGGCAGAACATACTTTATCTCCATGATGGCGCTCCAACTCATTACACTGCACAAGTGACGGCTTGAATGAATAACATATTCCCAAATCGTTAGATAGCCCGTAATGGACCGATCTTGTGGCCCCCCAGATCGCCTGACTTAAATCCTTGTAATTTTTTTGTATGAGGTCACATGAAGCGACTTGTTTACAGTACTCCAGTTGACACAGTTGAAGAACTGCAGCGGCGAGTTAATAACGCCGCATTGCAAATTCGTCAATGTCAGAAATTTTGGAACGCGTTCGGAGGTCTGGATACGCTGTGCGGAAGTTTGTATTGCCAACGTTGGTCATCATTATAAGCATTTCCTTAAGCTACTTGGCTTTACTTGTAATTTATTTTATGATTTAGTTTTTCACAATCACAAATAAAATGTTTCGTAAGTTGTTCATCTTTTCGTCTTTTTAATTCAAATGAGCTTATTGAGTAATTCATAAAGGGCAGAGCGTTTCTTATTGCAGGTGCTATTTAAACTTTAGCCCCTTCTTAGTCTCACAATCAGTTTAAAATCCTCAGATTCAACTGGTCACATCTCAATTCAAAAGCTGTGTGGTCAATTTGAAATATTTCAGCGGCTTTCAAACAAGTTAAGATATAAGAATAATAATTGAAAATTTGACCCAAATTTGTTTGAGTACCGCAGGATAATAACAAAAATTTTAGTTCAAAGACATGTTATGCAAAGGAGAGTAAGATAGAAGTGCCACAAACCAATACTGTTAGGTAGGTCAGTAATTTCTATTCAGTCTGTTGTTGTTATCACAAGCCAGACAAGTTTTTACGTGTTTGTCACTTTGGATTTACTTTATAATTAGGTAATAATCTTCTACAGTTTAAATGCATTTTCTATGTATCATCAGCAGTTCTCGAACAAAATTTTATTTTATTTTTTAATTAAATAAAATAAACTTAATGATCTTTGAAAAATGAATAGTACCATTGAATTCTACTTGAGCCAATCTATTACTGGTTTAAATATTTGCACCTGTTTCTGATACACCCTATATATTATCACATTTTTGAATTTCTTATTTTTTATCTTTACAACGATATAGACTTTCAGGTATCTATCGCTAATAGTTTTGGAAATAACTAACTTTCTCTTAAATTTTGAAAAAATGATGGTCTGTCTTTAACTGTTAGTATCTAAAGAACGGCATATACGTTTTCAAAATTATTTTGTAGTATACACGAACACATTCTCAGGTAAGTGTCGTACTGTTTAGAATTTAAATATCTTATACAGGTTGTTCCTAATTTACAAAAACATTCTATAAAATTAAACTACTAATAATTTCATTTTTTAAAGGAACGCCCTGTATATTTTTACATTTTAGAGCTTGTCGTTCAATGACCTTTAAACGTATGTGCAGTTTTATACGACTTGCGTTTTTAGTTTCGAAAATATTTAGAAATTATTGAAAAGCTAACAGAAGAAACCAGAAAAGTTAGTAATAAGATGGAAGTTTATTTTGTATTTTATACAATATATTAACGAATATAGAATTTTATAAAAGGTGAGTTATTTACCAACATTTTAAACTACAAATAATTGTATGTTTTACCGCGCTTTTTAAAACAAAAACGAAATGAAACAAAAAAACAACGAATCATCAGGCTTTCATTAAAACAATTGCTAACCGTCAACAAACTAGCATTTTTGTTGTGTTATTGGCTGTTTGGTTAAAAATTCAGTTATTCAAATGCGTATAATATGAAATTTTCAAAAGGTGAAATGGCTGATATGGAATTCATATTGGGGGAGTGCCAAAGAAACTGTTTATTAGCTTCCAAAGTTTACGTTTAACGTTTTTCAATACGAAGACATCCCAGTGTGTTGGCTTTCACACTATTACGACTAAGATTTCTAAATACAGGCAGTGTTAAATACGATAGTACTCCAAGAAGGAAGCGTACAACTAATGAAGAATTTGCTATAATAGCTTCTGTAGTAGAAGACAGAACTGTAGCACCAGAGATATAAGCCACCGAACAGACTTAAGCCAGTATTATGTGGGGAAAATATTGAAAAAGTACAGGTACATGACTTTCAACGTCGACTAATGTTTTGCGAATGGGCCCATCAACAAATAAATGCTCAAGCTAATTTCTTTAATTATGTCCTTTTCTCCGACAAAGCAACTTTTCACAAACATGGGAATGCGAATCGTCACAACTTCCACTATTATTCAACGGAAAATCTGTCATGGTCCTTAAATGTTTGGAAAGGAATTGTAGGCGAACATGTCATTGGTCTATAAAATTGTGAAGGACACCTGAATGGTCAAATGTATTTACAATTTTTAGAACACAGTTTCGGGATTTATTAGTAAATATTTCTTTAAAGAAAGACCGTCATTTTTTCAAAATTTAAGAAATAGTTAATTATTACCGAAACTATTAGCGATAGATACCTAAAACCCTATATTGTTGTAAAGATAAAAAATTATGAAATCCAAAATGTAATAATATACGGAATGTTGTATTTAAAATAAAGAAGTTGTCCATTGTCGCACTAAAACATAACATCCTGTATAATTAGCAATTATTTTAACTTATTCACAGTAATCAAACAAATAACTTTTGTATTTAAAGTTTTCTCCAAGCTGCTATAATACAGACATTAGGAAAGAAATCGCGCTATTATGTCACCCTGTATAATGTGCAAAAAATACAATATGTACTTACGTAAAACCAATATACATAATTTGTGTTATATGGTGCCTTATAAGTAAATAATACGAGAAAGGAAATTTTGAAAGACACATATAGTAGAGACATAGAAAGTAAAGTTTAATCTTTTGAAATATTGTACAATTCTGATTCTGATTTGAGTAAAAACAATAATACTCATAGAAGGAGTCAAAGTAGATAATTAACTTCAGTCTTACTTGTAATAATTTATCTGGGGTATGTCTACATTGGCCCGTGTGTTCTCTAACATTTCCAGTATACACGTCATCTATTGCTAGCGAGTAAGAAAACAATCAGTTCCAAAAAAATTTTCTTTTTATTAATAAACATAGTAGGTACGTAAAAACCGTTAGATTTAATAATTTTTTTTCTTTATAAGTTACATTTTTAACGACGAATAAATGGAAAATAATTTGCAAAATATTTTTTTATTGAATAATTAATTTTATGGAATAAATTGTATGCTGTAATTGGCTCAAACGACGTTTCGTACTGAACGTCTGTTAAAAATTAATTTTAGAAATAAGCCTATTTGGTTTTGCTTGTCAAATGATAAAATTTTTAGATGGTCTCAATATGGATTTTTTATAATATGGTTTATTTCGGATAATCATCATTAACAGCTTTTTCGTCCCACTGCTGGGCATCGCCCTCTTCTCTACCACGTGTTTCTCCTCGGCGCTAAGGTAGAAACACGGGGGACCTACAGTTTAACGTCGAATCCGAACGACAGAAATTCCAGAGAAGGTTTTTAGCATTAAGATCCCACGCCAGATTGGGAAAGTGTGTGGTGGGTTGCATACAAGATTTTTATAAATCTGCGTAGTAATGCATAGGTTTCGAACCCAAATCAGAAACGACTTGGTATCATTGACCCTACTATCAACCGCAAGTCTACCTTAAAAGTTGGATTTAGTGTACTAATATACAGGGTGTTAATGAATTGCAGAGACAAACTTCTAGGGCTTAAAGCATACATGAAAACGACATTTTTTGTTAATAAATGTATGGTCAAAAGCGTTTCCTTTCAGGGATAGAACTTCTCAAAGATTCTTTAAAAAGTGCCTAAATGTAGGCAACTCAATGTACTACTTACTATTTGTTTCCATAACGACAGAAATTAATACAGGATAAATAAAGCCCATTCAGAAACTGGGGGGCGACATTTTGAACATTTACTATAATTTTGTTAATTTTTCAATTAGTTATTGAAAATTTTTCAAATAGTTGATTTTTGCTTTGTATTTTTTGTTTTGTCTATTGCTTAGTTTTGAAACATTTTGTTAATTAATTTATTTTAAATTTAGTTTGAATTTGAAAACTGGGAAAGAGGGCTACCACCACGCTTATTTCGGATAATCTGCTCAAAATGGCATATTTATTAAGGTGGGTTGGTCGTCTCCTAATTTTGTATTTTGATGGTAATTTTTATAGTTTCTAGTATTTGTTCAGTAATTATATTATTTGTTTATTGACAATACGGTTTTATTAGATGATTGGATGTAGCAAGTTACCTGCATGTTTGTTTGTTTTGATTGAGAGAGATCTAGGACACGGTTTTCCAAGCATTTCTTTGCACTGAGCCCATTTGGGTCCCCCTAACTATGAGTTATGGAAGTTAATTGTATGAAACAAAATTAACAAAAAAAGTGAGGGTGACCTGGTTTTCACTATTACTGTACGACACCGAAAGCAGGTTATTATTCACAACGTACAAGTGCAAATTCATGTCAAGGCCAAGACAAATTCATAGATGCAGTTTTTGTGGTTGATAGCAGTTCTGACAAATTGTAAGATAAGTAGAAGATAATTATTACTTTACTTACTTAATCCTTTCTCGTTTAAACCATAGATTTCGTCGAAATATGGTGATTATTAATATGCTTTGATTAAAATTAACCTTACAATGATTGCCTTGGAATGAATCACCATAATTTTTCAGAAACGGAAGCTTTTCTATTAATAGCGATATAGGTAAATAGAAATCCAATACCTATCTAAATGTGATAAACGTATGCAAAACAGAAATAATTTAAGAGACCATTAAACTGCAAAACTGTAAACATTTGTGTTTTGATTAATGCATAACCAAATATTTAAGTGTCTTTTAAAATTAGTCTTATTTGCATAACTGAACCATCCAAATATCTGAAGACTCTTATCGCGGATCGCTGTGATGTAAATTAACTTACCTATGATACTTATAATTTCTAAGTTGGCTAAAAGACTTCCCACAGTCATGGCACTTAAACGGTTTGTGTTTGTCCGTTTTATTTTCTTTTTTGACAGCTTCTTCATGGGTCTCCGAGGTTCGGGAAGAATTGACGTCTCTAAGAGCTCTTTCGCTGCTGTCGGTTTTTAAGTCTTCTGGCCCGTGTGCGACCTCGAGGTCGTTGTGTTTTTCGGCCTCGTGTATGTAAATGGGAGATGCCTTTTCAAAAAACTGCGGTTTCTGCTCCTCGTCAGCTTCCGTGTGAACTGGTGATGAGCTCGAAGAATTTATAATGGGAGAATGTGGAGCTGAAGGAAAAGAAGAAGTTCTCCTCCGATGAAGCAATTTTTCTTTCTTCTCCGAATACACCGAATTTTTAAAAACTGCGCTCGTTAAATACGGCAGAGGAAGAATTTGGAAATTATTGTTTGTGTCGTTTTCTTCAACGTGATTTTCTTTCGTGTGGGATGTTATCTGAAAATTAGAAATAACTAAAATACTGTTTTCAATAATAAAAAAAATGAGGGAACCATATTGCTTGGATTTTCCTCATCTTCAAAATGTATTTTTACCAAACTATACAGTGTGCTCTAAATTGAAAGCTCACCAGTGTAATTTAAAACACATTAAGAGAAAAACTGTTTCCGTTAAATTAGACAACCGTATACATTTAAAACGCTAATTTATTGATGGTTTTGTTCGTTCAAAATTACGCAGCTTGCTTGTTATAATTAAGACGTGAAAGGATTTTCATTCTGCGACTGTAAGTAACAAAACGAGCTCTTTTTCCAAAATAATATCTCTAAATTGCTATAGGATTTCGTAAAAATAGGTCGACAACAGATGCTATATTTATAACCAAACAAATAGTAGAGAAAGCTTTGAAATTTAAAACTCCAGCTTATATATGCTTTATAGACTCCACCAAAGCATTTGACTGAGTCGGGCTAAGCGGCGTTATAAATACATTAGAAGATAAATAAACCCCCACAGTATAATTAAACGTATAGAGGATATAAACACCGAGTCAGAAGTGTATAAGAATCAACAACAAACTCACAACATACCAACATCGGTAGCTATTAGACAAGGCGATTTGCGGAATCTCGTTCTTTTCAGTGTAATAATGCACAAAATAATCGATCCTATAAGGGAAAGGTCTGGTTCCAAGATATGCCGTGGAATATCAATATTGCAATAAAAATAAGTGTAGTGGTAGTTCTGTTGGTAGAGTGCTCGCGTTCTGAATAAAACGTCGATTCTGGCTTGGGTTCGAAACCTAAGCATTACTATGCATATTTATAAAAGTCTTGTCTGCAACCCACCACACACAATTACCCAATCCGGCTTACAATCGTGGGATCTTAATGCTAAAAACCGTCTCTGGAATTTCTGTCGTTCGGATTCGACTTTCAACTGTAGGTCCTCCGTGTTTCCACCTTAGCGCTGAGGAGAAACACGTGGCAGAGAAGAAGCCGATGCCCAGCAGTGGGACGGAAAGGCTGTTGATAATGATGCTAACAACGTCATGTTCCTTGCGGACAATGATGACCTCCAACTATTATTTTACCAATTTGCCTTAAAAGTAAAAGAACCAAATATGATACTGTCGAAAAAGAATACCAAGAGTCTCGTAGTAAATATCCAAATAATATATGGAAGAAACCAGAGCCGATACAAAAACGACGCACAAGATACGATAGAATAAGAAACGAAGAAATTTGAAGAAAATGCGGAATATTGCTATTTAATGTTTTTTTCGAAAATCCTGAAACACGTCAATTAAAAAAGGCTCCTCCCCACCTAAATTTTTTTCTATAGGCTTTTATTTCTGTGCCATAACGTCGTCACATTTTTTAAATGGCAACCCCGCTGTTACACTTATTTTGATAGATATCCTCACCAGTTAAATGGTGATATAACATAATTGGTACCACACAAAACAATGTTTTTGAACAGACTACACATAAAGTGTCCAGAATTTATTATTAATGAAAATAAGAACATTATGAAAACAATTATTCACGGGAATTTTTTTAAATTGTCCACCATTAACCATTTAACCAGGCGGGTATACCTTGGACTGCTAAAATGAAAAACACCGAAGTGCTACATGGAATAAATAAAGAAATGGAAATATAGTATAAGATCAAAAAAAAGAAAATTCGACTTTTTGGGACACATTACACGTAATAACAAATACCAGATATTACAACTAATTATGCAACGGAAAATCCGAGGAAAGAGAAATGTAGGCTGACGTCTAATCTCCCGGGTACGCAACCTGTGAGAGTGGTATGGAATGACATCAATTGAACTATTCAGAGCAGCAACGTCAAAAATAAGAATAGTCGTTATGATAAGCAACCTCCGACGGAGAAGCTAAGAAAGAAGAAGAAGATTAACCAGTTGGCAAAGACCAGCACGTGCGCAAGTACTTGGTATTGCACGCTCAATAGTTGTCCGGCTGATTTACAAGAGTTAAAGCGTCAGATTCGTTCAAAAATGATAAATATCAGCCCGGAAATTATTGGGTGTGCGATACAAAGTGTTTAAACACGTGCTGGTCAATGCCAACTGGTTATCGGTGGACAATTAAAAAATTTCCGTTGGGTAATTGGTTCCATAATGCTCTTATTTTAATTTAAAAAAATTTGAATTGTTAAATTTTATGCGTATTTTTCTTAAAAAATTGTGATGTGGGGTACCAATATTATTTTATATCACCATTTAACTGGTGAGGAGATCTATCAAAAAAAGGATTATTAACGACGTTACCATTTAAAAAATAGTTTGAAGGTCTTTAGACAAAGTTCCCCGTAATTAGAAAAACGGTCTTTAAGATCTTTATTCACAGACTTTTATTAAAACCTTTAACGCGGTTTTTGAATAACGGGGTATTATGCTTGAAATTTTGGAAAATGCGTAGCACCCCGAAAGGCGGGTAGGCTTTTTACGTCTATATCACTCCACTAAATTTAAATAAAATCACTGTAAACGTTTTCGAAAAGACAATATCTGATATTACAGATTTGGCGATATTTATAATTTGCTTATTATTCAATTTTTTGTGAGCAATATAATTCTAATGCCTAACGGCTATTTAATAGGTGAAAGTTTAAGTCAGAATATTAAAAAAATCGAAGCTTTCTTATTTAAAAAAAAAGAAAATTTGGTACCTATATAATTATTCGATTTGTGTAAACGCACTTATATATAAATTCCCTCTTAGGTATACATTTCAAAATTAGCTGTTGTGTAAAAAGTTGTCAAAACAATATGTCTAACTTCTGTTTTTCGTAAAATTGTTGTACGATGGATTTTTAATATACCAGGACATTTCATGGCCCGGGAAAACAAAACTAAATTCTAGGCCTTACATTATTCAACATTACACATAGTTTTCTTGCCGGAAATGGCCTTAATTAGTTTATTTCAAATACAAAAGTCTTTATATTTGTACATATTTCGAATTTACCTAAAATTTTGAGTTTAAAGCCACAATTTAATTGCTTTTCTTTTAAATGTTTGCTTGATAGCCGTAAGCGTATCAATTCATGACATTTAGAAATGTTGCGAAGGCCTAAGCTTAGACAAATAATAAATAAAAGTTTTGGAGTGTGCGTCCTTCTTTCACCTCATGGGCTTAAAGACATTTTCACTTACCGCAGCTAGTTATGTCGATTATTTTTGAAATGGTACGAGGTTAGTCCCGTTTCAGTTGGCCTGTCTTCAATTTCTTTAGAAATTGTTTGAAAAGCTACTTTATATTTTTTTAGGCTGAGTATAGATATCAGATCAATTTTTGATTACATGTAGTAAAATTAAATACCTTACAACGAGAAGCAAATAAAGCAGGGTTAAAAATAATTATTATGAAAAAGGAAACAAAATGATGACAATAAATACAGAAGGGGACAATAATCTATACTATTCTGATAACAGTCTAGTGGAAAAAAATGAAAGCTTCACATATCTAGGTAGTGAAATCGTGAGTAATAGTGGTTCAGTGCAAGATAATGAAAACGGAATAAACAAAGTGAGAGGTATTTTCATCAATATGAACAAAATCTGGAGAGCAAGGGATCTAGAAGTGAAAACAAAGATAAAAGTGTTCAACACATTGGTAAAACTAGTACTAGTATACGGGTGTCAATCGTGTGGTACTACTACTGTGACGACAGCAAAACTACAAGCCTTCGTCAACAGATGCTTGAGAAACATCCTCGGAATTCGGTGGCAAGACAGAGTATCAAATCAAGAGCTGATGGAAAGATCGGGCCAACAAGACGGAAATGCGGGAAAAATATGGGTGAATTTGTCACACTTTGAGGAAAAGCAAAGAAAATCAGCAGAATAGCCCTAGGATGGAACCCGCCAGGAAGAAGAAGGAAACAAGGTAGACCAAGGACAACATATAGACGATCAATGGAGGAAGAAACAAAGATGACGATCCAACAGCTGAGGATTGCAAAGAACAGGGACAACTGGAGAAACTTCGACGACGCCTTATGTTCCTTAAGGGAATAATGGGATTTGTGTGCGTGTATGTACGTATAGTAAAATGTGTTCAATAATATTTAATTTTATAGCTTTAAAATGAAATTGGTGAAAATAACGTATTTTATGCGTCTACATATTTCTAGCACTGTATATAAAATTAGGTGACAGTCGAAATGGATTTGTAAAGGTACGATATTTGCTTATTGGCAGTAGCTTTTCAAAAGTATTCAAACTACTTAGTCCTCAAAAAAGTTATTGATAAAAGTAATTGATAAATCATTATTAACTAATCAAAAATCGGAAAATAAACTAACAGAAACTGAAAAACGGACGCTGGAAAGAATAAATTATGGAAAACTACGGTCAATTGAGCGTACTCTAGACTCTAGAGTGATGGTGTGGAAAGACGGTATTCGAGATCTCCGTGTTTTAGAGAAGCTCAAAATTTAGGATTTGGAACATGTAAGGCAATATTTTTCAACTGCTGTCTAAATGTAAATTTAAAAGCTACTGCTGAGACTGGAGCAAGAGAAAAATACATTGAAATGGGCAAACTAATATACTAATTGAAAGTCTGAACAATGATGAGCCTCGTTTTGAAGTTTGTGTAGGTGTTAGCCAGAGCAGAGTCATTCGTATAAAAATGAAACGTATCATCCAGATTGTTAAAAAATAAAGGTAAATTTCCAGCTTCTTTCATGGTGTGGTACTATATTGATGGCATTGCTAACACACAAAAATATTTAAATGCTTTACAAGAGTCTCTGCTGTCAATAATGGAAGAAGCTTTCGTCTCCGTAGAGGATTTCATTTTTCAACAAGACAGAGCTTTCTGCAATACCTCTAAAAATGGTTCTCAGATAATAGTATTCCACTGTTAGAGTGAGTTTTGAGTAGTGCTGACTTATCTTTGATTGTGACGCTTTGACATAAAATGAAGAAACGTTGCTTGTGACTTCTTCTAGAGCAATCCCAGAAGTAAGGCAAACAAAGTTGATGTTTTCCAATGGTAAACTTTTGAAAATCGTTTCACATACGAGTTCCCCTTGATTGCACAGTTTTTTCTGTTTAAGTTTGTTATCGTAGTAGGAATAAATTATCTTAGTAGCTCTTAGGTTGCGTAGAAAATCTATAAAATGTTTGGTGAAAAATAAGAAATTCTTGCATTAAAATATTGTTTAGGTTTCACTTGATCGAGTGCCAATAATTGAGAATTTTGTAGGTGGGCCAACTGAAGTGGGACCATATCACTAACGTACTTTGTGCTTCGATACGAATATTAGCAAGCAAAGAGCACATGAGTGCCATTATCTAAAAAACAATCAACATAACGTTGACTAGCATGGTATTCAAAGGACAATTGGGTAATTAATTCAATTTTTTAAATTAAAATATCTCAAAATTTAGTTGCACATGCTTTCATTCTTAGGGTAACCAGTAACCAACCTTTTTGTCCACAATTTTTTTTAGTTTGTTTTATTAACTACATACAATCTGCCTCAAAGAGACATTCAGTAGGCGATTTGACAATATGATTGGATACACACATATAGAAATAAAGATATGTAGGAAACAAACCAATGTGAGATACCTTTTCACTACATTTAAGAAAATTTTAAGTTTGAAATGTTTTTTCGTCGTTTTTTTTGGTGAATAGTTCAAAATTTAGAATGCATAGCGCCCTAAAAATATCGGACATAAGTGTACGCAGAAATCGATATTGATATTATAACGTGCCCGAAAATATACGAAAATCTAGCTAATCGGTTCGACGACCATTATTCAAATTT